>SNQJ01S0028216.1:50690-80953 GCA_010110895.2 Picea sitchensis | reverse complement strand
AGGGGAGAAAGTGTCATCAATGTCTTCATTCATTTTATTAGTCCTCGTCAAAGCACAGACTATAGCTTTTAGTTAGAATCAAACTTCATTGACCTTATTCATTTTATTAGTCCTCGTCAAAGCACAGACTATAGCTTTCAGTTAAAGTCAAACTTCATTGACCTTTTATTATTTGAGGTTGTTTTTCTTAAGTTTTTTTAAAATGTTTATTAAAAATATTTTTTTTAAAAACCAAAATGAAATTTCTAACTTTTTGAAGAATTTTGGTTGAACTTTTTATCAAATACATGATTTTAAAAAATATGTAGGCAGCCACGTCCATCTATATTGATTTAATTGAGACTGATATATTTTTTTAAGCTAGAAATGATGTTACCTTCTATTAACTATAAATAACAAGTACAGAGCATTTGTCAGAATGCCAGAGCTCCCAACAAAGGAAACCAACTCTGGCTTCTGAGTTGAGAGCATTTGTCAGAATGCCAGAGCTCCCAACAAAGGAAACCAACTCTGGCTTCTGAGTTGAGTTTGCAAAAATATTGTCTTGGTTGTCAAAATTGATAGTGTAGTATATTGACTATAGCCTATAAACTTAAGCAAGTTAAGACAACAAAAAATTGATTCTAATATAAAGTGGAGAGTCATTAACATAGATGAGAGATTCTCATATATTCAAGTGCACTTTATGTGCCATGATTTGGAGGTTGAGGAGTCCAAACCGGAATAATGACGTCCTATTGTAGGGCTAAGAGTTGGTCGTAGAGTTCTGCAATTCTGGCCTCCATTTGTTCATGACGAAATATCATTTTTTCCATATCTTGATGGATTTTGAAGATGAGTTTCAATTGGTATGCAGAGAATTGAATTGGTTACTCATTCATACCTTGCATGGGAAGAGTCTCATCTTGTTGAGTTTTCATGCCCCATCTCCTATATCCCATATTCTCGATTGTGGGTCCCTGTTCTCACCATCTTCCTCTACTGACTCGGTGGGTACCTCTTCATGGAGCTAAGGGTTCTCTTCCTCAACTATGTCATGGCCCAAGTCTTCTTCACTCATGTATAGACCTGCTTCTTCCTCCTCCAGATGTGTAGCAGAGGAATTCCTTTCCTCTTCTCGAATTTCCACTGAAAATTGTGCACAGTCTATGCTAGTCAATGAGGAGGACGGAGATCGATGCTTAGAATAGACCCCATGAGATGAGTTGATGCATCGTTTCGAGCGAGACAGCTCTCGAGGCATGTTGATAGAAAAGGACAGGCGTGTAATAGGACAACACCAAATCTTTGAGTCACAATGGATCCAAAGCCTTCTACGAAAGGTGATATAAAGTTTCCCTCTATTCACTAATGGAGTAATGAAATAGGGAACCTTGCAATGATATTTATATTGAGAGATGTGCTCATAAGCCTATGTCGTCGAGTAACCCATAACTCCTGCAATGAAAATTTCCATAATTGTTGTGTTATTTTCCCGCAGGTTTTGACAGTACCAGTGGGATTTCAGACAGCCATCATAACGACTGGAGGGAATGTCCGCGAGGTATGAACTGGTAGGGGAGTTGGGGCATTAAAAGCCACCAGGTAAAGAAATCTCGCAGTGCACCAAGTGGCACCCCGTTCCGCTAAATCCTGCTCAAGCATGCGTGTGTGACAGCCCATCTGGGGGGATACGTTCCTTTTGTGCTATTTCTATGTATTCACAGAGAATTGGGGGAGTGGGATGATGTTGTTTGTTGAAAGCTATGTCTCACCCCTGACACTCGACTCTCGCATTGGCTAGTTTATCGACAATATTTTTAGCCTCTCTCCAGACATGTGAAGGAATATAGACCATGTTGGAGAGAAACATATATTTGAAAAGTTTTGTTTGGCCCAACGATCTCTAGTTGGGCGATATTTTCATAGGATTAGATACATTGAGAAGTTTAGATATTTTTTATGATGATTTGTGAGTCCCCCTTTGCTATAATATTATGGTATCCTAGGCATGAGGCCTCTTATATTTCTTTAATGAGACCTCATATATCTTCTAAGTTGTTAGAGTCATGACTGATATTTCTAGCGACGATGTTACGAATGTTTCCCTCATCGTCTTGGAAGACTATTTCATATCCTACAGGGCTCATATTCCACTTTGAATCAGCATCAAAATTCATCTTCAGAAATCCTAAGGGAGGTATTTTCCATGTAACAGTAGTTGATGAGGATAGAGAAGATCAATAAAAATATATCTTTTTAGATTGAGATGCCATAGGATCAACATAAACGGATATTTTTATATCTCTTGGATTCCTTTAAGGAGACCCCCTAGTTTCGTTGAGTTGTTAGAGTCATGACCAAGATTTATGGCAAGGATGTTACAAATGTTTCCCTTGTTGTCTCGGAAGACTACTCCATATCTCATGGGGCTAGGATTCCCATTTGAAGTTCCATCAAAATTCATCTTCAAAAATCCTAAGGGAGGTCTTTTCCATGTAACAAGACTTGATGAGGATGTAGAGGATCAACAAAAACAAATCTTTTTAGAAGGAGAGAACCTAACATAGGAGATTTCAGTGAAAGTGAGGATACATGCTCTAACAAGGAAATAGAAAGAGCTTTAGAAGGAGAACTAACAATGGAATAGCTAGTAAGAATGGACACAAGAGTTTGATCCACACCTAAGATGGAAGTTCCCATGTACGAAGGTAATTTAAATGTTGATGAATTACTCGAATCGATAAATTCCATGGATAAATATTGTGATTATGAAGATGTAGAAGACGAGAAGAAGGTGAAGAAACCAGTGACTAGGATAAAAGGACATGCATCTCTATGGTGGGATGAGTTGCAGGAAGTCAAAAAGAGGAAAAGAAAAGCTAATATCAAGAGTTAGGACAAAATGGCCGCCAAATTTAAAGGTAATTTTATGCCCAAGGATTATCAATTGAATTTGTTTAGTCAATTGAATAACCTTAAATAGTAAGCTATGACAGTAAAAGAATGCATAGAGGAATTCTATAGGTTTAACATTAGAGTTGGTCACATTAAGGAAGATGTTGAGAAAGTTTCTAGATACATAAATGGTTTGAGGTATGAAATTCAAAATGAAATCTTCCTTTTGTCCTTGAGAATTCTTGAAGATGCATACCAAGCAGCTTTGAAGGAAGAAGAGAAGTTGGCTAGAAAGAAGAACCAAAGAAACAGAGGAAGGAGTCTAGCAAGAGGCAAAGAACAGTCTAACAAAGGAAGATTTCAACCACAAAAGAACATGCATGAAGTTCAAGTAGAAATTCACCAAGAGGAGGAGAATTAAGAGGCAAAAGATTTTTCTCAAGAAGGTGATGAAGAGGCAGATAAATGACATGTTATACATGTGGTAAGATAGGACACATGTCATGGGATTGTCCAGAGAACAAGGCAACAAATCATAGGAATACACATGTTGTAGAAACAAAGGAAGAAGATGTGAATGTAGTAGAAAAAGAAGAAACTCCATAGGTAGGGGAATCATTGTTGTTGAAGAGAATTTTGGTTAAGTCAGAAAAGGAAGTTCATGAACCATATCAAAGAAAAAGTCTGTTGAGAATTGTATGTAAGTCAAGAGTTAAGTGTTGTAAAATTTTCATTGATAGTGGTAGCACGAACAATTTGCTTTCCACGAAGATGGTAGAAAAATTGGGATTGGAGAGGCTAGTACATCCCACTCCCTAAAAAGTGTTTTGGTTGCATAAGGGACATCATATTTTGGTGAATTAATAGTGTAAAGTGGAATTCCAGATTGGTAGCTACAAGGATGAGGTGTTATGTGATATAATGTCCATGGACGTCTGCCATATTTTTTTGGGAAGGCCATGGCAGTATGATAGAAAATACATTGATGATGGTAGAAGGAACACTTATTGTTTCGAAAAGAATGAGAACAAGAATGTGTTGTTACCTCTACAGGGTGAAGGAGCCAAAGAAGAAGTTAGTTCATGTGTATTGTTGATAAGTGGGAAGGAGCTACTGCAAGAAGTCAAGAAATAAGAAGAGATACATTTTTCCTTAATTGGTAATCCAAAGGTACTACTCACTAATACAAATCTGGCCGATTTACCTACAGAAGTTAAAGCTATGTTGGATGAGTTTGTTGATATTATAGTTGATGATTTGTCAAATGCATTACCCCCTATAACGAGTATTATCCATCATATTGACTTAATTCTCGGAGAAAGTTTCCCTAATAAAAAATCCCATAGAATGACCCCACAAGAGAATGAAGAGATTAAAAGACAGGTACAAAATATCTTATATAAAGGTTTAGTGAAGGAAATTTTGATTCCATGTGTTGTACCAACAATACTTATCCCAAAGAAGGATGGAGGATGGCGCATGTGCACTGACTCCAAAGCAATCAACAAAATCACCATAAGGTATAGATTTCCATTGCCTCGCATAGATAATTTGATGGATTGTTTGAGTGGTTCAAAATATTTTTCAAATATTGATTTAAAGAGTGGATACCATCAAATTAGAATTACAAAAAGGGATGAATGGAAAATTACTTTCAAGACTAATAGTGGATTGTATGAATGGTTGGTGATGCCTTTTGGGCTCACAAATGCTCCTAGTACATTTATGAGGTTAATGAATTAAGTTTTAAAAGAGTTTATTGGAAATTTTGTGATAGTCTATCTAGATGGCATCTTGATCTATAGCCAGACAAAAGAGGAACATTTAAGGCATCTCAAGATGGTTTTGAGTACCCTGGAGAAGAAAAAACTGGTGATAAATTTGAAGAAATGTAATTTTATGAAGAGGGAGCTAATATATTTGGGGTTTGTAGTAGATGAATAAGGTTTGAAGATGGACCCAGAAAAGGTTCAAGCAATTGTGAATCGGTCATCCCCGAGATGTTCATTTGAGGTAAGAAGTTTCCAGGGACTTAAAAGTTTGTATAGAAAGTTCATTAGAATTTTTAGTCTAATATGTGTACCTCTTGTAGAAACTATCAAAGAAAGAAAATAGGAATTTAAGTGGACTAAAGCAACTGATAGAAATTTTAAACTATTGAAGAAAAATATTACCAAAAATCTTGTGTTAGCTTTACCAAGCTTTGATAAACTCTTTCAAGTTGAGGTTGATGCTAGTGAGACTATAATATGAGTTGTCTTGAGTCAAGTGAAAAGACCAATTTCATATTTTAGTGAGAAATTAAATGAGGAAAAATAGAAATATTCCTCTTATGACAAGGAATTTTATGCAATTGTTCAAGCACTTAAGAAATGGAGGAATTACCTCCTTCCCAAGGAATTTTTTCTGTATAGTGGAAATAATGCATTACAATTTATAACTAGTCAATCAAAATTGAATCAAAGACATGACAAATGGGTTTCATTTCTGCAGAATTTTACTTTTGTGATTAAACACATAAGTGGTAATAAAAATAATGTTATTTATGCTTTGAGTTGAATTAATTTAATTTTACAAGAATTTCAAGTCAACACTTTAGGCTTTGATGGTTTAAAAGAAATGTATCGAGATGATGGAGATTTCAAGGATGCCTATGCAGCTTGTGAAAATGCAGTTGTTGGTAACAAGTCAATGTTTGGACTACATGTTACAAGAAGGATTGTTGTTTGAGAACAATAAATTGTGCATATCAAAGTGTTCAATGAGGGAAAATATGATCAAAGAAAAGCATAGTGGAGGACTATCAGGACATTTTGGACAAGATAGAATCTTTTCTCAGGTAAATGCTTTTTATTATTGGTTATGTATGTAGATTCAAATGAATAAGTTTGTGGAGAAGTGAAAAATTTGTCAGCATGCTACCGGGACAAGTCAGAATACAAGGTTGTATCAACCACTACCCATTCCAAGAAGGTCGTGGAATGTAGTGAGTATGGATTTTGTGTTGGGATTGCCAAGAACACAGAGAGGTAATGGTTCAATCTATGTTGTGGTAGATAGATTTTCAAAAATGGCTCATTTCATTGCTTGTACCAAGACTAGTGATGCGACAAATGTTGCAAATTTGTTCTCTAAAGAGGTTGTAAGGTTGCATGGTTTACCCAAATTTGTTCTGAAAGAGATACTAGATTTGTGGGACACTTTTAGAGAAACTTGTGGAAAAATATTGGTACTAATCTCAGTTTTAGCTCAACCTATCATCCATATACTGATGGAAAAATAGAGGTAGTATTTAGAAGTCTGGGAAATATTTTGAGAAGCCTTATGAATGAGAACCCTAAGCAATGGGATCAGATGTTTTCTCAAGCTGAGTTTTCATATAATGACTCACCAAATAGAAGCACATGGATGAGTCCATTATAGATTTTGTATGGAATGCATCCTAGGGGAGTGTATGAGTTAAGGAATTTGGGAAAGTGGGAATTAAGAAGTGTTGATGGTGAGAATTTTGGAGTAAGAATGCAAGAGTTGCAGGAAAGGGTCAAGCATAAATTGCAATACAACAAACACAAGTATAAACAACGAGCAGATATGAAGAGAAGATCAGTGAATTTTGAGGTTGGTGCTTTTTTCATGGCGTATTTGAGGAAAGAGAGATTTCATGTAGGGACTTATAACAAACTAAATCTTAAAAAGATTTGACCATGTAGAATTTTAAGGAAAATCTCTTCTAATGCATATGAAATAGAACTTACAAGTGGTGTTGAAATTTCTCCAATCTTTAATGTTGCATATTTGTATCCCTTTAAGGAGACAACATGTTTCAATAGATGAACCTATAAGTGATGAAGATCAAACTGTAGAATGGAAAGAACAACTACCCCAAGCAGTGAAAAAGCAAATCGAGGAAGTATTGGATAAGAAGGTATTAAGGAAAACCAAAGGCAAGGAGTATTTTCAGTACTTGGTCAAATGGAAAGGTTGACCAATAGAGGATGCTACTTGGAGGAAAATAACAAAAATCTCCAAGTATGGCGTAGAACTTGAAGACCTAATGGATAGTTATTTTCTTCCTTGGGAGTCTAATGCAGGAGCATCTCACAGTAAATCTTAAAGATTGACTTCATGGGTCACAGAAATTTACCAAGGGATTTGGTTCCCTAATTTTTTTTATTATATATGTAATAATTATGAAATGTCTCTAGAAGACATTTTCGTTGAGTTTATTTGATTAGATATCGATTTTTTTGTCATAGGTGTTAAGTCAGTTGCTAAATATTATGAACAAATCTCTATTTTAGGCACTTTTTAATATAACTCGGGATTCATTTTTTTGTGAGCTATCTAAGAGCTCGAGACATATTGAATTATTTGTAAGTGGTATAGGTTAGTGAGAGTGTGAGATTGAATATGTAGAAGTGTGTATCGCACATGTCTAAAATACCGAGAGGTAAAGAGATTTCTTGTTTAAATTTACCCCTTGATTGATTAAAAGAAAGAACAGAGAGTGTGGTGTTGCCATGTTATGTTTTCATTTTTTGATATTGTGTTGAATTGTTAAATTATATGTATAACTTATCTCGGAAAAATGACGAGTTTATGTGATTGTAGGAAGAACATGCGCAATTAATCTCAGCTAAGTTCTAAAATTTTGTTTGAAATAACATTTCTTGAGTATTTGTCTTTGCAGGAATAGAAAATCATGATTTGGCATAGTGGAAGACTCTATAATGATCCGCGATAAGTTATTATTGTTGCAGGATACTGCGTGGAGAGTGACCTACGACACACCCACATTGGTTACTAAATTTTGCACAAAATTTTCTGCGACAGATTTCATCAACATTGTTCGTTGATTCTTCCGCACAGAAGTATATCCTCATAGTAATAATTATGCGCAGAGTTATCTATGACATAGCGTAATTCAACGTTATAATAAAAGAAAAAATTTGAGTGTTTGTTCGTGTTGATCTAAAGCCAAACAAGTAGTCTTAATATTAACCGCAATAGAGTGTTGAAAACTCTGTGATTGTAGGTTGAAGTTGGTGGTATTTTTCATCACAATGGATATTCCCTGTGAGTTTTTTGGGGGACAAAATAAAAAATCCTAGTGATTTTGGAGTGCTTGTGCTCAAACAATTGTTACTTGTCGACAACTCTACAAGAATTGACATATTTTCTAATGAGGAAGGAATCTTACTCGTCAAGAAATTATATGATATATGTAGGGTTGTCAGCTACTTTAGATCTACGTTAGCTGCTTCAGATCTACCATGGATTCTAAAATGGGAACCGGGAGCGTATTCTTGTTTAGTGTCAAGATGGACAACCGACGCAGATTTCTAATGCTTGTGAGAGAGTCGATCTAAATCCAAGTTCAAAGAGGTTAAATTTTGTAGATTTCCAATGGAATCCAGAAGCAACACCATAAGTTGGTGGAGGGGCCCGAATTTATGCGCATTCCATCAAGCAACACCATAAGCTAGTAAAGAAGCCGGTGGAGATTGGTGGAGGATCATCAAAAGCATCTAGGTGCACAGATGCATGTACATAGATTGATGCATCTTTACATAGATTGTAAAGAGGTCAGGAGGTCGCACGTGATGGATGGATATTAGAGAAATCCACAAGCAAGACAATTATCCATTGTTGTCTTATTAAACCACCTATGAATCCAAAAGTGTCTTATTAAACCACCTATGAGTCAACAAGTATGGTAGCATACCTAATGAGGATTACTAGCATATCAATTAACGGTTATAATAAAAATATTAACCATGTCCCCCAAACAACAATTTCATTATATTTTTATTTGTATCGTGGTATTTTTCTTACACACAAGTAACATCATAAAGTCCAAATCTCTCCTCGTCGCCTAAAACTAAGTTTTATTCTCTTCGTGTGCCCCCCAAGTATTTAGTCACCATGTTTTTGCTATAGCATAATCTTAAATCAAGTTTTTTCAAAATTCAGGATTTGTAACATCTTAAAAGCAACTTTTGTATTATAATCTAACAATTTTATGTATTAAATTGCAAAGTAATATTTTACTTACCACCTATGCATATCTGATTTTCTATCTAACCGCAAGTAACACAATTTTTTGTAAGTTTGTACATTCAACATGTCCAAAACAAAACAGAAAGAAGACAATTTTCTATAAGTTTGTAGATTACAAAGATTTAACAATTAATTTCCTAAAGATACTTCCACCCCATTTAGCACCCCATTTAATAGTTGCACTCCTTATGAAATATGTTTAACATTCAAATTGCAAAAATAAGATTGGTCAAATATTCTTTTGTTAATTGCCAATATGTTTAACATTCAAATTGCAAAAATAAGATTAGTCAAAAAATCTTTTATGCCAAACTGTAATTAGAGCAAACAAAGAAAAGATTCAATTTAAAAACCATATAAAATACATAAAATTAAATTCTTATAAATTAAAAAATTAAAACTAATTTTATTATAAATATAATTGAAAATTGAAAATCCTCTCAAATTACATAAACATCTAACTATATACCTTTAGATTGTAAAAAAAAAAAGATGTTTATTGTTTTATAAAACCATATACAATATATAAAATTCAATTCTTATAAATTAAAAAATTAAAACTAATTTTATTATAAATATACTTTTAAATTGAAAATCCTCTCAAAATACACCTAACTGTATCCTTTAGATTGTGAAGAAGAAAAGATGTTTATTGTTTTATGGTAAGTTCGGATTAATGTTGTATAAATGGACCTATATAATTAATTTAAATATTTATGCTTTGTAATTTTTTTCACCATAAATAATACTATCATTACATGAACACCACTGAGAAGAGATTCCCACAATTAAATATTTTTCATTCACAGTTTTTGATGGAAACTGTAAAAGAGATGATTACGATAAAGCTCGATACCTACTGAAACTCATTTTATCTTACCTTTATTTCACGGCCGTTGAACCAAATTCTCTGAAATCTCATCTCACGTTCGTCTTCCTTCTCATCATGTTATTATTATATTCGCATCGCTATGCCCGTTCTGGTTACTACATTGTTTATTCTGGGGTTAACAGGATTTGATTGCCAGTTTTCACTCTCATCTGAAGTCGTTGTAGTATAGTGGTGAGTATTCCCGCCTGTCACGCGGGTGACCCGGGTTCGATCCCCGGCAACGGCGTTCTGTCATTTTCTTTTGCGCTCAGATTTATTGTCTTTTAACCTCCTCACTTCCCATCAGCGGATTGAAAACCTTGCATAGATGAAAGTGAGTAATCTTCAAAAACTTCCTCCATCAATGCTGAGTTTTGAACCTGGAAAATACCTAATTACATTGTTAACTAGTTAATTAGTTAATTTATCATTACATGAGTAGTTAATTTCGTAATTTCTTGTAACTATATTGTGTAATTATACATGTTCATATTAATAGAATACACATTAATAGTGTAATGTGTTGCATCAAATATGTTTTTACCTAATCTTTACATGGTATCAGAATCGGTTTAGGCCTCACTCCATTACTGAAGGGCCACATGTCCAGGACCTGATAATGATAGTTTTTATTGGATGTAATTAAAAGGTATTCAGAAAAATACCTAATTACATTGTTAACTAATTAATTAGTTTACAGTTACAAGAGTTGGTAACTAGGTAACTTCTTGTAACCATATTATGTAACTATACATATTCATATTAATAAAATACACATCAATAATATAGTGTGTTGCATCAAATCTGTCTCTACTTAATCTTTACATACACTATACACTATATACGAAGAAAGAGCCTGTTTGGTTTTCAATAGAAATATCTGAGACAATTGTTGTGCTGGGCAATACAAAATCAAACTTGCAACCCTCATTTTAGCTCAAAGTCGACCTGAAACTGGCTGCGGATCTGCACTGGCCCATATAATTCATGTATTCGACGAGTCCAGTAAATATCTACCTGTAAAAAACATACAAATGGAGAGACTAGGAGCGTGATAGGACCGAAGGTTAGGTTACTTGAAGGGAAGGCTTGGATCTAATACGTTAAGCGTGCTTTTTCATAATACTTATTTCTCCACGGTATTTTGCTTTATTTCACTGCATCCACCTTCCACGGTTATTTGCGCTTTAGTTATTGAAACTATGAAGTTTGGGCCTTAAACATTGCATTGTATAAAAATGCTTGGTATGAGTGTTTTAAGCATTCTATTTTATTAAATAACCACTCCAAAATTGCCTAGGGCAGAGTGATCTCATTTTTAATCCAGGGCCAAATTGACATAACTCATTTTTTTTTGCAGCCTGGGTGAAAGTCTTCGTGTTGTATTGTTACGTAGAAATGTAAACTAGTTGCACTGAGAATTGAATCTTGTTACGTAGAATGTAAACTAGTTGCAATTGAGAATTGAACTGCTGAACTTGGGGTTAATGAATTGTTTTACATTTTGTTTTTTTTGTTTTTAGTTGGAATTCAGCCGCAAATTTGTATTAAATTATTATTTTTGTTGTTTAAAATCTAATTTTGAGTGTAGAAATAGATTGAAAAAATTTTGGGACACTTCAATTATACAGAAATAAAAACTCAAATTTGAAGATGTCACAATTTTTTACCAAAAATTTCAAATAAATATCCCTTAAGGACCCATGATATCTACAAACACCCAAAAAAATGTAATTTATATCAGGAAATTCTCCTCTATGGCAGACAAATTCTCTCAAAAAAAATGGTAATTTATGTCAGGGAAATTCTCTCCTACGGCTTTCCAAAGGGCACTAATTCCCTCCGGACGACAGGACCAGAGACATAGAATGTCATTAAGCTCTTAAACTGGAATAACGCTCCACTTGGCAATATCACAATGCATTAACAAAATGTGAACCTCAACGACAATAAAATTATTCAGATACGATAAGGAATCCTCCTTCTTCATATAAATAACTAAATAATCTGGACTCTGATAACGGTGAAACCAAATGAATTTGAAATGATGTGGACTCTGATAACGGTGAAACCAAATGAATTTGCAATGATTGGGTCGTGTACGTACAATACACAAGATTCGTACAACTTCGGCAAGGCCGTTGGAAATCTATGTAAGGCACTCATTGCTCTCGTTCAAACTCCCGCTCCATTCCATATCAAACGCTACCTTGCGCTTCTTGCCCTTCTCTTTCTTCCAGAATTCCCGATTCTTTCAACATGCATTGCCTTTCTCCTTATTGCATTCATATCTTCTCCTTCCTAAATTCAACATATTTGGTATTGTTGACAGGTAATTTTCCAGGCAATTCTCTTCTTAGATGGTTCTCAAGTTTGTATTGGGTTTTATAAAATTCAATCACTATTTTATGATATTATTGTTTTGATGCCTTTGGTTTGCATATAATTCAGTGAGCTATATTGAGAATGTCAGAGTATATGTATTGCAAGGTGATTGATAATGGTGCTATTTATTGCAAGGTGATTGATAATCGACGCGTGACAGACCAGAGGCCTCGATATGACTGCCTTCTATTTTGTGAGCCTAACAGTTTTTTCTCTGTTTATTTTGTTTTTCCTTTTTCAATGGTTATGTCTGCATTCGTTTCTGATTCCAATCTGCTGTTTTAGATCTGGATGACACTTAAGTTTCGGATTTGTTGCAGCATGCAACAACAACATTGGAGGTAATCTTGTAGCGAGGTTACCGTTCGCAAATTATCATTTTATTGTTTTGATGGGATCAAGTTTTATTGTTTTGCTGAGGTCAAATATTAGCTTTAGATTTTAATTTGAGCGCGTGCCTGAAAATGCTCGAGGTTGGGAAGCATATACCAAGTTCCAATATGAGCGCGTGCCTGAAAATGCTCGAGGTTGGGAAGCATATACCAAGTTCCAATATTGAATTGGTTGCCATTTATATGAATTTTAAATGTGCATATTCAAGTTCTAAAACTTTCTCGGATCTACAGGGCGCAGACTTATTCTACTGAGCGCCACAAACTTTGTGACTGAACTTTTCAGGACTTACCGCTCAGTACACTGCACGATTTACTGCGCGATGTGATAAAACAGTTAATGAATGATTTCTTGACACATAAACAATGCAATCCTGATACAAAATACGATAACTGTGACGAGCTTCAACTTCAACAACTTATGTTGTTGAGACTCCCTATAGAAGTAAAACTGATTCAACAATAAAGATGACAATAAATTCGAATGAACTTTTATCTACTTAACAGAACTCGAGAAAGATAAATATTGACTTCATTAAATAACTCCTCTGCTTGACGAATGACTACACTGAGTTTGAGTAAACTTGTGACTTTGTATTTGCGGAGACGTAAAGCTCACCGACTTGTAATTACTATTTCCAACGCTCCCCATTAATTATAAGTAGGTGGGATTATAAAAACATTACATCAAAAATTGAATTGACATATACTCTCACACATATACTCCTAGACTACTGCGCAGATGTTGAAAAGAATCTCTTGCTAAAGCGTTTGTGAAAATATCTGCGACTTGTTTTTTTGACCTACATAACTCTAAATAGATTTATTTGTTATCTACCAATTCTCTGATAAAATGACACCTTGTATCAATGTGGTTGGTTTTCTTGTGAAACACATGATTCTTTGATAACATGATGGTTGAATTGTTGTGACAAAATAATGTCGTTGGTTCATGTTGTTTCTGCAGCAAATCTGTGTTAATGTATCCAATAAGTTTGAAATCTTTTGAAGTAGAATACATAATGCCAAAATATTTTGTTCCTTTCACATATCTCAGAATTCTCTTTCTTTCCTTCCAAAGTGATTCTTTTGGAGTTTTCATGAACCTTGAAATTAGGCTCACTCCATACATAATATCATGTCTTATTGTTCTTAAATACATAAGACTGCCTACCAATCTTTTAAATAGTGTGACATCCACCTTGGACCCTTCTTCTTCCTTGCTTAAATTTAATCTTGTTATGACAGGTGTTGGGGTTGCTTTGGAATTTATCATGTTGAATCTTTTCAAAATTTCATGCGCATACTTAGATTGTGAGATAAATATACCAGCTTTGGACTGGTTAACTTCAATACCCAGAAAATATCTCATAAGCTCCAAATAAGTCATTTCAAATTCATCCTTCATGACTGACTTAAATGCTTCTATGCCAAAATCACCTTCATCTACATATAAGAAAACAATTAACATATTACCTTGTTGATTTGCTTTGATGTATAATGTTGGCTCACATTCACTTCTCTGAAATCCATCTTGAGTGAGATAGGAATCTATGCGACTATACCAAGCTCTAGGAGCTTGCTTTAATCCATACAGTGATTTATTCAATCTATATACTTTGTCCTCTTGTCCTAGAACCCCATATACTTGTGGCTATTTCACATGCACTTATTCTTCTAAATGTCCATTAAAAAATGTTGACTTTACATCCATATGATAAACATGCCATATGTCCTGCACAACAATGGATAACATAGTTCTAATTGTGTCCATGCACGTAATTGGTGCAAATGTTTCATTGAAATCAATTCTAGCTTGGTGTGTAAAACCTCTTGCTATGAGCCTTGCCTTGTGCTTCTGCACACTTCCATCTGCATCTTTCTTGGTTTTATAAATCCACTTGATGCTTATCACATCCTTGTCTTCATAAACATCTACCAACTTCCATGTTTGATTGTTCTCTATGCATCTAATTTCTTCATCCATGGATTGAGCCCATACATCATCTTTGATAGCTTCTTCAAAAGTTAATGGATCATCTATTTTTTAAAACAGATAAAAAACTGAAAAATAAATTTATTGTGTCCTCATTATAGATGTCACATAGACTTCTTGTCTTTCTTGGTAACAAACTTGTTAATGTTATATCTGCGAATGTAGAACTACTTGGACTGTTTCCTGGAGTTTGTTGTTCTCTAAGTGTAGACTGTGCACCTGTTGATCTTACTGGAGTATTTTTTGTTGGGATTTACGTCGCAGTACTAGGTGTAGAAGAGCTTGCGCACTAACTTGTACATGTTGTTTGAAACACTTCTTATTTTGTTTCATCATGCTCGATAGAATCAATAATTGTGATTTTCTTTGTTATGCTTCCATCTCATGCTTCATTTTCCACAAGCTAAACATCACGACTGATTATAGTTTTTCTTGCGACAGGGTCATACAACTTATATTCTCTTGTGTCTTCAGAATACCCAACAAATACACATTTATGTCCTTTGTTTTCCATATTCTTTCTCAGCTCATCTTTGAGTAACCAACCAGAGGATTAAAACTCAAAAATCAAGGTTCTTCTCCTAATGCAATATTAAAACTGAACTTGTCGAGAAAAAGACTCAAAACTTGGTGTTTTGTTCAAGGGTGAGACAACTAAAATTGATTCCACCAACAAAAGTAAAGATCTTGATTCTTTCCCTCCTCTCTCTTTTTTTTGGAAATATTTTATTTCTTCTGTCATTTTTTTGAAATACACGAGAGTAAATGACTGTCGTACGAAAACAAAATACATTCCAAGCACACAGAACATACCTATGCAAAACAAAATATACCTATGCAAAACAAAATGAAAAAAACGAGATGTGCAAGATATGAACACTCTTCGTCATGTTTCCTCTAGGGATATGGTTTCAAAATGTAAAATAAATACATGCAAAGGAAAGAGGCTAAATAGAATACATAAGCAGTAAGTAGAAAATGGAAAAGTGTGATGGGAATTAGACTCAAAATATCAAGCAATGGTATGCAATGAAACAATGCAAATCAAAATAGAAATGTGGGATCCCCATAAGGAATGGTTTGAAAAAGATTGGGAAGAACTCATGGAGATTCAATGCAAAGTAATGGTGGGGATAAGAGGGATCCTAGGCTTATAAATAACTTTATCATGTGCACTAAAATGGAAAGAAAGGTTCTAACTAGAGAACCCATTATCAATAGGCTCTACCATCCAAGTTATGATATGAATAAATGACAAAGAAGATTAGTTTCACAACTTGATGGAGTGAATCCTAAGGTGATAATGGAAAAGGGTATTGATAATGCAATATCCAAGGTGAAAGAACCTAAGCTATATGCCTATTCAAATTCACATACCTCACGATTCCATGAAGATCACCATAGAAAATACCAAAACAAACGTCTCCAAAGTCTTGCATATATGATCAACAACATTAGTCCAAAAGTTAATAAATTCAATATAAACCTTCGATAACAAATCGTTCTCTAGATTACAAAAATTTGAAAACAAAACCTTAACAATGAAATATTGTACAAAGAATTATGCAGTATTGTTGCTTACACATAATACTTCTTGAGGTAGATCCCCTTGCAAGGCTCAAGCCAACAATTCCTTTCAAAGTCCATAAACTCATAGGCCTATATCAAAAACATGTGGCTCACCATGAAAGGTCCATGTCATATAGGTTCAAACTTCCACACTCCTAACATATCATGGTGTGGAGAATGAACCTATACCAAGTCACTTTCGAATCAAACTTGAGGCCTAACATGTTTGATGCATCGTTTAGCAAACTCATGAGCTATCATAGCTCCTTGTTGATGCCCATCAAGACATGGTGAATATACAAGATATTTTTCTTCGGTATGGATTGAAATGGAAAATTTGATGGCAAGTTTTAACAAAACAATCCCAGACACAATCAGGTTAAGACTTACCATTTTGCTAGATGACCCATAAAATGCACCCAAAAATTATTTGAAAGGATCACTAGAAAGTTTGAAATTTCCAAAAGAGAAATATCCTTCGATCAATCTTTTTTTAAATGGGCTAATCTTCAAAAAGAGTTCAAGATTTATATCGCTTGAAAGGTTCATCAAATTTCCCTCCGTAGACACATCATGTGTTACTGTGGAGTCTTGGTACTACTCAATATCTCTACATGAAACAAGGATTTGCATGCCAACCTATAAAATCTCTAGTTCAGGAACAAATAACAATTGATGATGCATAACTTCCCACATTCTATCTGTCGTAGTCATGGCTTCAAGGACAGCTTCATTCGAAGGTCATTCAAGATCCATGAAATCATGTGAACTAGGAGGGTTGATAGGCCATATGGGTGAAGTGAATTGATCATACTCCATATAATGATGAAGATTCTTATATGAGTTGGGAGAGTATACTAGAAAAGACTCACAAAAGCATCAATCATACTCCATATAATGATGAAGATTCTTATATGAGTTGGGAGAGTATACTAGAAAAGACTCACAAAAACTGAGGATTGAGGACCTAAAAACAGTGATATCAAACTCAAGAGGAAAATCAAAGTCACTTGGACCAATAGGGAGAAGGAAGATCTCCAATGCCCCCATTGGAGAAATTACCTAATCAATTGTTGGGACCATGTCCCAAGAAGGAAAACATGAGTGTAAAGGCTCCTTTTTGAAAAAATTGAACATCTTGGATATGATGCCACATAATTAACCTATGGCGGTGTAGAGTCCACCCGAATACTAGGAACAAATGGGGTAGCATGATATAAAGTCAAATAAGGATGGTGATTATCATATGCAAGTTTACTGATAGTGACAATTGTTTCATTCTAAGGAAAATGCATCACTAGAAAAAGTGTAGACACCACAACATTCATATCATATACATAATAATCCCAATGAGCATATTGAAGTCTACTAGGTCATCCACCACTATCATATCGACTAAGAGAATCTTCCCATCTAATGTGATAGAAAACTAAAAAATAATCCTGAAAGATTCGCTAGGTCTTCTATCAAAACCCAACAGTTAATTGGTAGCTAGCACAATATTGGGACAACCCATATCTGACTGAGATGAGGAGGCTAAAATTATTGCAGAGGCTCTTTCATCTACTATACATCAGTAAATTTTGAATGAATAAACTTCAACCCTTATTTGGAAGGGTACAAAAGAAGGAAGGAGAGGCTCAAGAATGTTATTCCAATCAAAGGAAACAATATTATAACTTGGAGGAGGCATGCTAGAAGTGAGTGGAATGGCCCCTTGTTTAGAAGGTTTTGAACTAGTAGTGAATAAAAAATGGTCAGTAGACACATCACTCTCCCAAAGAAGAGTGGGATCAATTGAATATTGCATCAACTTGACCACTTCATATACCAATGGACCATGGTTGAATAGGTTGCTAGGAAACCAAAAGTGGTTCAAGAGAAGAATATCCTTGATACAAGGACGACACTCTTTTTACTTGTAGATTAGAAGGTCAGAGATTAGTAATTTGATCTCCCTTGCAAATTTTGCAAGAGAACTTAGGATCACATCTTCTACATCTATATTTATCAACAATAGCAATTCCTCTAGAATGAATTTCATTGGTTGTTTTCTTGCCCCCAAAATAACTTGTAGTGTTTGTTTGCTTGTCTCTAGTATTATTTGTAGTGATTGGTTTCTTTCCACCATCATGAATTGTAGTAGTTGGTTTCTTGTATTCACTATGACTTGCAGTTATTGGTTTCTTTCCTCAACATTAATTATAGTGGCTAGTCTCTTGCCCTCGACATGACTTGCAATTGCTATTTTCTTGTCTCCAATATGACTTGCAAAGACTATTTTATCTTGTATTCTATTCTTATTATTATTCTTCCTTTTTCTATTCCTTTTAGAATTTTAGTTACTAGGAGGTAAACTTTCACCAAATGAGGCAGAAGGAGGAGGAATGGATTTTATTGGTGAAGAAGGTAAAGGGTCAATATCAATTAGACGCTCTTGACATAAGGTGCTTATTTGAGAATACTTAGGAGAATTTGTAACATTTGGAGTGGAAAAAAAATAAAACGGTAACACCACAGTCAATCCAGGAATATTCAACATAGCCATCAAGGGGACACAAACATTTCCAAAGAAATAAAAAACACAAGAATACCATTGGGAATGGGTCCCTTGGTTGGTATCCTTGAGAAATTTATTCATAACCTTTGATTCCTCTATTATGCAGTCAAGCAAACTTGGTCTCCCAAAAATTAGCCTAGGGTTTTCAGGTCTTGAGACCAATTAGTGAAGAGTCGAATAAAGATCCTTCCAAAAGTAGGCTTGGCATAATTAAGGCCCAATACAAAAAAAAAATGTGTGATAGATAGTTATGGTAACCTTCATGCAACAATCACCAAAGGTGAAAATACATTCATAAAGATGATCACCCTCTAAGGGAGATGAGATGGATGTTATGTGTCTATCTCATGTACCACAAACACTTCCCACTTCTAGTCACCCAAGTAAATACCCTTAGGAAAATAAACTAGGGATACCACTTGAAGATTGATATCCAAGGGGAATAGTCGACAATCATGCCTCTACGTATGGGTAGGTAACATAAGACTAAGTCATATACCCAAAGCTCCAAAAAAAGTGGTGTTACCCTAAGGACTTTCCACTTCATCCAAAATGATCGTACATGTGTAAACCATCAATCCAAGTGTTAGGGGATAATATAAGAACTTGAATCAACTTGACCTAGTTCTTGACACTTGTGTTAGAGGAGTTTTCCCAACAAATATTGTTCATTACTAAGATATTTTGTCTCTTTAATCAGTTCCTAGTTGTGTTTTCCAGTCTTGAAGAGTTTATTGTGCAATCCTACACTAAGGCTCTAAAAACTATACTATATTGGTTTTCTAAAAAGAAAAGTATGTTTGATTTTGATATTAACAGTTTATTTTAGTGGTTGTCGATTACTCATGGAAATGGAGGTGCAAATGATGATGTTCAGAGATGCTTAAGAAATTGAAAACATAATAACATCAACAAACTTTTCAATTTACACTTAATATTTAATATAACTAGGTTTCCATCAAGCACTGAACATGAACAACTTTTCAAAAATCAAAATACCATGAAAAGAACACTACTTGGTATTCTTTCTCTTTCAAAACTTTCAATTTGCAATCCTACCAATCAAATAGCTAATAAGGAAAAATGCAATGAACTAAATCACTACTAGAAATGCAAAAGAAAGAAGAGAGGGAAATCAAATGATGGTTTTTTCTCCTTTTTATTACAATTGAACCTAAATGCACTTGATAAAGCACAAATGAAAGTAAAACCTTACTTATTGTAGACCTTAACCTCTCCAAAAAACCAAACAACCAACTGAAATGCGGGAAAATACACAAAACATACAAAATTCAATGCTACAAGAAGTACACACTCCTTTCATGAAATAAACATGTGTGTACACACTCTTCCTATGAAGACAAGGTTCATATGTGATGGGTGCCTAAATTGGCATACTTTCAGCACCCGTGTAATATGTTTTTTCTTACCATTTTCAATTGATCATTTACTTTTGATACTTTCCTTATCCAATTTTTCCAAACTTTTCATTAAGGTATTAATATTCCCCATATGTCATTTATACATTATTATTGCATATTTATTAAAGGAACTCGCTACTTTCATGTAGTAATATTGTTGCACAAGAATAATATAGTAGCTGAAACTCCTCACAATGGCTTTAATCCCTCTTTGTTGTTGCGATTATGGACACAATCCAATTGTTGCAACTCTAAGTGCACTCTCTATTTTTGCGACTTTGGACAACTGTTGCAACTCCAAGAACACTCTCCATTGTCGTGGCTCTGAGTCTACCATTGTTTTGATTCTGAGTACAAAGTCTTCCAACACAACATTCAACACTACAACTAGCAGTTAGGAAACTATCCTCACATGGGAAAGCGAAAAGAGGCAAGTGGACAACTAGAAAGATAAATTGGTTTGTCGACCAACTATCACTCAACTAATCTGAGTCAGCACATGCCCGATTACTAAAATTTGGTAATTTCAATTTAAATGGATGAGCAATTGATTCTCATGGTTTTCCATCCATCCCTTTGTTCTACTTTAGACATTTTTTGTACTGTATAAACACCCTATCTCCCTTGAGCCCGAGGAAAGAATTATTCTAGCGATATCATTCGACTGTTATTGTAACTTTTAGATTTTTGTAATATAATTTGTGGTCTTCTCTTTTTCACGTGTTGATGCGTTGGTGATCATGTGATTCTAATTTCATAGATCAAATGCTTGTCTAAGGGGGTACGGCCCCCTCCTTAGTCAGGTACTTCCTGTATATTAGCATAGGATTTAGCATTTCAATCTTGTTTATTTGATTTATTAGTTGTTTTATTTCTCATTATGTTGCGATTCCAGATTTCATAGAATAGTACTTGCAATTCATGTGTGGTTAATATTCATAACAATGTTACTGAATTAATGAGAACTGTGACCTCAAAATGAGAACTCTGGCCCAAAAAACCCATAACTTTGCATAAAAAACATGAAAATCAACCCCAAAATCAAAAAGTGGTGCTACAAGTAGCACCATTTTTTTAAATGAGGTCAAAATTTAAAAAAAAAAAAACAAACAAGCATGGCCTTCAAAACTTCCGGACATGGGTAGCTTAGAAAAAACTTTTAAAATCAACACCTAAATAATAAAAATGATGTTACAGATTTATTTATTTTATTTCCAAAACATTAAAAGTACAGATAATTTGAAATCGTATTTTTAGCGGTTAGTACCATTAAAACCAAAACCTCCAAAATCAACCATCAAATTGAAAAGTACTACTCTAGGTAACACCCATTCTAAAATTTGGGTATGAAAATGATGCATTTTTATTAAGTGGTAAAAGAACTCATCATCATTGCCAAACAAAATAAACCCTTAAATTTTTACTTTTTTAAATCTTACTTTATCACTCCAAGAACAAGGTATGCATGCCATGAAAATATCACACTATGCTTTAAATTCAGCATTTAATGTTTTTACTTTTAATAAAAAAAGGTAAATACAAGTTACATTGGACGAAACATAGGTATTTCTTAAAAGTATCGTTATATTGTCCATATTCGAAAACATATGAGCTAAGAAATTTTATTATATTCTCATAATAAAAACATATAATTCATAAAACATAAAATGATTCATAACTCCATGTAAGATCATATGTAAGTTCAATGCTCATTTCTAGTTGCCATACAAACATCTTATGGATAAAAATACATAAAATGTTCCATACACTTATTTAAATTGACTCATGGATTCTGAAATACCATCATAGTCTACATTGTCTTCAGATAAATGATTGGATGAAGATGTAGATGATCCATACTCTTCTCTATTATTGTCAATGGTGCACCATGTGAGTCTACATGCATGCCCAACATTTCAGATGTCAAAATCCTTTTATATCTATGACTAGGTTCATATACTCCCATCTTACGCATTTATTTCTTGTGGTAGCAACCTCTTGATAATCTTTGTTGTCTTGGAGCGAAGAGGTTCTCTCTTTGTCAAATTGAATTCATAACAAGTATGTCAACATCAGGATGATTTTAAGGATGGAAATTTATTTTAAAAGTGATCAAACCTTGGCAGATCTTACTAATCCTTCATATGCCAACTATAAATGTTTGTGATATTTTTTGTAAAATATTCAAATTTCTAAGGATTTTATATAGTTTTTATAAAAATTTTGTAGCGATTTTAGATAAAGATAATTTTATCCTCTAGAATTTAGGTGAATCATTTTTAAAATAGAATATCTTTTTTTGGCAAAAAACCATTGAGTCAGCATGGATGATTTTAGTCCCTAAAATCATCCATGGTCAACATCATCTAATTTTAATAAGGTCAATATCAAGCGGCAGAGTTGTATTTTTTTCTTTCTTTTTATTTTTATGTTGACATGTTTCTCAACCACCATATTTTTATCGTACACACCATTGAATGGGTGTGTACTTATTTTTACCTGATGCACTTCAATTGCAATAACATATTCATTTTCATTCTCAATCTTTTTTTAACCTTTTCAATCCATGGATAACCATGTGGATCTTAGGTCGTAAGAATACAATCATGCTACCCTCCTTAATATTTTGTATTGAACCCCTGTAAAGGTGTTTCATGGCTTCACATTATTACATGTGACCTTTGCGAACCAACATACATTTGTCTTTCCTCTGCTTGTGTAAACTCAATAGAAACTTGATTCTTGTTTTCAACAATGTTTCTTTCTTGATTCATTTGGCATATTCCGTGACCAATGAAATGGAGTCTTCAACAATGTATCTTCATTTGTTGAGCTGAAGTGTCACTTTGACTTTTGAAAAAGACTCCCACCAAACGGAATCATGACATCAAAGTGACTACTCATATGTATCTTACAGAATCAACAACATCAAAGTACTCATATGTATCTTTAATGGATTTTTTTATTTATTCCAGTCATTCATAATAATCTACATTTCTATTATGCCTTCATGGGTTATGGATTTCAACAACTGATTGTAAAAATAATAAATTTGATGCAAATATTGGATGATCTGAAATGAACTTCAAAATTTCTAAACCTGATGAAGGCTCCCATTTTGCAGTAGTTGAATACTGCTTTCCCCATATAAGTGTTTTACCATCAACTTTTTTGAAACAAATTGATGTTGGAAGCTAATGTCATTAAGTTTCTCAATAAAAATTTCTTCACGATGCGATCCATGAATAAATCTTCGCATATCAACAGTTTCTTCTAATATATGAAAAACAGGCTCTGGAATGTATGGTTTCTTAATACATCCAATCAATGATGGTAGGCTTCCAACATTTTTCCTCTTCAATGTTACTGAAAAATGACTTAACATTTGATCAATATGATCATGAGTGTGTCCAACTAATCTAGATTTATGAGCAGAAAGAAATAAATACATACTGAATAAAATAACATAAAGATACAAAGAACAACAATAGATATCTAGTGAACAATAACTTATATTTAATAAATAAAATATGTTGAAACTGTAAAACTGCAAAACTGAAAACAACTTTCTCGAATGGTGGTATCTATCTCTGAGAAGAGATGTGGTTTCTACATGCATCCTTCTGAGAAGAATGATTACAATAAGGCTCCAGAGGAATTTTTAACATTATTCATGAATTCCAAAATGCTAGACATCCAAAAACCTAACCGTAGGAGATGAAACACCAAAAGTTATGTGGGCCTCGATGAGTAAGTTGGTACCTCAACTTACCTGGGTCATAATTTTTTCATACGACCTTCGTTTTAGGCGCATGATAGCCCATTGGAAAGGTGTTTTCGAGAAATACACATTATGCCATCAAAATCTAACTTCGTCTATAGTTTGATTGCGGAAAGCCAAAAAAACATTGTTTAGGGCCCCAAAATGACCCTAGAAGTAAATAAACATGTATTGACATGAAAAATTCCAAAATAAACCAATTGGATTAGGTGGGTGGACATTAATATCCACATGGAATATGTGTAGGGATTCATACAGCCATGGAATTGTAGAACCCACAATTAAAAATAATTACAGAAGAACGTGTTGAACTAAAAAATGTCAAGAGGAGCTAGTTGGAATAGGTGGGTGGCCACCAATATCCACCTAAATCAATCCTACACCCTTAGGAAGAAATGGTCTCCATTGCATTGAGTTTCCCCATCATGTGAGGAAATTTATGTTGAATTTGGCTCTAGATGAGCCACTTGCCTTGGTGCAGGAGTTTCCCTACCTTGACAACCTGATAAAGTTGGATCCTTTGTTGGTGAGTGCCCTTGACCTATGTGTCCACTATATGAAAATTAGATGTCCATTCCATGCAGACAAGGTTGAGCTCTATTGGTTTCAATTGTTTTGTGATCTTTGAGGTGTCTAATAATGGTGGAAAATATGGTCGGAGGAGGTCCACATTGAACACTGGGTGCAAGCCAAAGAAGGGGGGAGTGTTGAGCTTAAAATAATTGTCACCCACGGCCTTGGTGATAGTGTAAGGACCAAATCGAAGTGGATGGATCTTCTGATGGGGCCCTGTAAGGTGTTATTTCTGCAAATGTAACCAAACCTTGTCTTCCACCTTAAACTTGTGTGGTACCCGATGTTCATCATGAAATTGCTTGTACTTAGCATTGGCTTTCTGCAAAATCTCATGGACCTATTGGTGGATGTGTTGAATCCGCTCAATGAATCTGGTCACTTTGTCAGCCTAAGACTGAACATGGGAAGAATCTGTTTGCATGGTTGCAAGAGGTAGTGCAACATCAATGGGACCCAAGGGTTGGAATCCCAACCCCACCTAAAAGGGGCTATGACCGGTGGAGCTATGGAGAGCCATGTTGTAGTTGTGTTGAACGTAGGGAAGACTCTCATCCCATGTGAGAATATGATTATATTTATACATGTACAGGATGTGCACAATAATATGATTGACAACCTTTGTTTGGTCATCGGTTTGAGGGTGGAAGACAGTGGATTTAGTGAGCTTGGTATCCAACAGTGACCAGAGACTTGACTAAAATGTGTTGAGGAACTTGTTGTCCTGATCGAAGATGATGGTCTCTGGTATCTCAAAATGGACCCACACTCATTTGAAGAAGAGCTTGGCAGTAATTGTCATTGTGATGCTATTCTTTCATATTGAGAGAATGACCATCTTTGAAAATTGATCAACCAACACCAATACGTAATCATTTCCTTGCTTGTTGGATGAAAGGTTAGACATGTAATCCATCGAGATGGATTCTCAAGGCCTCTCGGGAGTAGGAAGAGGGGTGTATAATCCTTGCTTCTTGATGGATGGCTTGGAAATGGAACATGTAGTGCAATATCGAATATACTTGTTGACGTCTTGTCGAAGTTTTGGCCAATAAAAATGTTTCTATAGAATTTCCATAGTTTTCTCCATGCAAAAATGTCCTTCCATCCGATTGTAGTGAGCCTCCCAAATCATCTTTGCACATTCGCTTGCAGGAACAAAGAGATGTCCCAGATGGCATAACAATCCATCCTAAATATGAAAATCAATGACATTCGTGTCTATACCCAAGAGCTGATAGGTGGTGGAAAAGTCCAGATCTTACTGATAAATTTGGGGCCACTCAAATTCCTCATGTCCACAGGAATGGGGCACGATGGTGAGTGAAGCTATGGGAGCTCGACTGAGGTAGTCAGTGACATGATTTGTGCTCCCTATGAATGATGTTGATATGGAACTATTGAAGGTAGGTGGACCACTTCTGATGGTGATCATTCTACAACTTCCCTTGTGTTTGTATGAACTATAGAGGCTTGTGATCAGTGTGGATGATTGTCTCCTTTCCCAGAATGTAATGTTTCCATCGACGACAGGCTTGTACAATGGAATACAATTCCTTGCCATAGGTGGGGTATTTCCGGACAATATCTGAGAGTGTCTCACTATGGTATGCTACTGGATGATCGTGTTGAGTGAGAATTGTGCCTATAACATAGTCAAATGCATTAGTCTCAATATCGAACAGATGTTGCAGATCAGGTAAGGAGAGTACTGGAGCTAAGCATAAGCGATTCTTTATATCATAAAATACTCGTTGTTGTGCCTTCTCCCACGCAAAGTTTTCCTTTCCACCACCCTTGGTCACTTGGTTGAGGGCCCATGCGATATGGGAGAATCCCAACATGAACTTTCAGTAGAATTTGTCAAGTCCCAAGAAGATTCGAAGCTCGGTTAGTGTGGTCAAAGTTGTCCAATCACGAATGACTTGGATCTTAGCTAGATCCACATTTACCCCATGTTCATCAACAATGTATCCCAAGTATTGGACCTTGTTCATGCCAAAGGATCATTTTTCCAAGTTGGCATATAGCTTGTTTTTTCGTAGAGTGATCAAAACCAGCTGAATATGTTGCATGTGCTCCTCCCAAGTTCTGTTGAAGATGAGGATGTCATATAGATATACCACCACAAAAGATTTTTTTAAGGGTATCAATACATCATCCACCAACCTCATGAAATTTGTTGGTGCATTTGTTAGGCCAAAGGGCATGACCAACCATTCAAAGAGACCTTCTTTAGATTTGAAAGTTGTCTTCCATACATCAGTTGGTTCGACAGGAACCTGGTGGTAGCCAGACCTTAGGTCAATCTTTCAGAAGAACTTGCCCCCCTTGAGTTTGTCAATAAGGTCATCAATTCGGGGAATTGGGTACCATTTCCTGACTGTGATTTTGTTTAATTATCTGTAATCAATGCATATCCTCCAAGTCTCGTATTTATTTTTCACCAGTACAATCGGGCTTCCGCAAGGGGAGGAGATGGGTCGAATGTGCCCCTTTTGAAGAAGCTCTTGGATCTGATGCTTGATTTCGTCATTTTCCATCAGCGAGCGAAGATAAACCGGTCCATTAGGTAGAGGTGAAACGAGGGTTAGATCAATTGGATGCTTGACTTGGAAATGCGTCGATACCTTGGTGGGTGAGGAGAGGTGTCTCTGTACTCTTCTATGATTCCTTCCACTTGCTTCTGTTGCAAAGAGAGGCTCTGTGTAGAGGTCATGAATGTGGAGGAGACATTATATTTACTGTGAGCACGAATCACAAAGAAGAAAAACTTCCTCATCTATGAAATGACCTTACTACTTTTCTTAGAAGAGATTAAAGTAATAGCAGTAGGAGGAACTACCTCTGGTATCGTGTACAATTGTCTACCCCAAGTAATAATAACATTGCGGGGTCTAGACTCATACACAGCATGTTGCTTCCACAAATATGGTTTTCCTGAAAGAACATCATAAACTTCAAGGGGAGAAATATCACACAATACCTCATCTTTGAAGGGCTTGATGCAGTAAGGAAAATGACACTATTGGCTTATGCGGATATCTATTCCTTGGTGAAGCCAGTCGATGGTGTAGGGTTGTGGGTGTGGTTTCAACGATGGGTCCATCCATTTGATGACCTCTGCTGAGATCAGGTTCCTCTGACTATCTTTATTGATAATGAAATGAAGTGGAGCCCCCTTTACCCACATCTATGAGTGAAAGAGTCATTCCCCTTCCTCTAGTTCTTCTAGTTCACTTGGTTGGACTTTGGTGGTAGAAACAGTGGCATTGGGTTTGAAATCGATAATATGCTTCCCTCCTTATGGATTTGATTTGGATTCAGAATATGCCTCAGACTCGGAAGGTTTTAGCTCGACCACCAGTGACTGCTTGGAGCGACATTCTTCGTTGTTGTGCCAAGGGATTTTAAGGTATTCACACCACTTTCCCGTGTCCTTCTTCGACTTCTCATTACCCTTCTTGTGTTGTGGCTTGGACTGTTTGTCCTGAGAGTGGCCAACTTTGCTCTGTCCCTTTTTTTGTGGGTTGGGGCCACCTTTTCCTTGCTTCAGTTGTGAGGAGTTTGCAGATCCAAACTCTCGCCTCTTCTGCTTAAATTTTTGCTCTATATTGACAACATATCTATAATTCGTACCCAATGATGTGATGTCCATAAAATCCATTTCTATTTGAATGTATCTATGCAGAAAACTCTAGTATTTGAGTACCATATGTCATTCAAAGTCTTTGATACCCAATTTGGTGCATAGGGTATGGAAAATATTGGTGAAGTATGGTACTGTCCAGTGCCTTTCCTGACGCAGGGTGGTCCATCTTGTATACTGGTCCTCGTAGCTTCCAATAGGGTAGTATTGTTCTTTAATGGAATTACTGAAGGAATCCCATGTGGGGGTGATCACAAATATTGTAGATTCCTCCATTTCCCTTTTCTCGGATTAAGTATCCCACCAGTCTTTAACATGTGGGACGACCTTGAGGAGTGCAGAATCAATATTTTCCCTATCAGAAAAATTGTGGACCGGAAAATACCCTTCGATCAGATTCAACCATTTATCTAAAGCATATGTACCCATCAGTCCTTCAAATAATGAAATATAAAAATTTACTTGTACCTTGAAGGGGGTTTCATGGTCGCCTGATGAAGATGTGTCTCATGTGGGAAGTCGCCAAAGGATCTGTGCAAAGTTGTCCATCATTTAATTCCTTTTTCACGCAAGGTCTTCCTCGAGCAACAGTTTAAAAGGATATCATACTCCATCATCTTTCTTCTCATCCCCCATGAGTTGTGGACGGGTTCGACGTGACTAAAATTTCAAAGGCTCGACTAGTTTGAGTCCCAACTTCTTATACCCAGATCTTGTCGAGGACATGCACGAAGAAAAAGAAATGAAGAGAATACCACTATGATACCATTGATCTGTATTTATGAGCGGAACAAAATAAACAACAAACTGAATACAATAAAACAGAGATACAAAGAACAACAACAGATATCCAGTGAAAAATAACTTCTATTGAATAAATAAAATAGGTTGAAACTATAAAACTACAGAATTGAAAACAACTTTCTCAAATGGTGGTAGTTATCTATGAGAATGTATGTGGATGCTATGCACATATTTCTGAGCAGAATGATTACAATGAGGCTCCAGAGGAATTTTTAACATTACTCATGAATTCCAAAACCCTGGACATCCAAAAACCTAACCCTAGGAGATGAAACACGAAAAGTTATGTGGGCCCCGATGGTTAAGTTTGTACCTCAACTTATCGAGGTCGTAAATTTTTCATATGACCTCCGTTTTAGGTGTGTGATAGCCCTTTGGAAAGGTATTTTTGAGAGCTACACATTATGTCGTCAAAATATGACTCCATCTACAGTTTGACTGTGGCAAGCCAAAAAAACATTGTTTAGGGCCCCAAAACGGCCCTAGAAGTACACAAAGATGTACTGACATGAAAACTTCCAAAATACGCCAGTTGGATTAGGTGGGAGGCCACCAATCTCCACCTGGAAGCTGTGTAGGGATTCAGACAACCTCGGAAGTGTAAAACCCACAATTACAAAGAATTACAGAAGAACGTGTTGAACTAAAAACTGTTAAGAGGAGTCAGTTGGAATAGGTGGGTGGCCATCAATATCCACCTGGATCACTAACAAGAAAGAAACCAACTTTTTCCTTTTGAAAGATTCCCAGTTCAACAAGAATGATTAGATATCCAAGCACAATTTGATTTTTATTTTCACGACTAGTGTTGTCCAACTGTAGATAGATAACTTGAGGAATATTTATAGACCAATGAGTGAGCACATGATGAATTATGGTGATGGTCATATTTGCATCATTGTGAATATTTGGAGTTGTGAAGTAAACCCTTGGAAATATTTTTCCATTGAAAACCATACAACCAACCAAGTGAAACTGAATGAAATTCTCTTCCTGTAAATTTTTTGGTGTACGAACAAAATGTGGTAGAAGTGTTTTCTTCTGGTCCATGCCATCAATTATCATACCTAAATATTTGTTTGGAGCATCATAACACTTCTTCTGATGTTTTCACAACTTTTGTCTTTCACTTGATTGTTTATTCTGATGTTCTTGAAGTTCTTTGACTATGGAATCTACACATGACATAAAATCAAAATATTGATCATGTGTTTTCATAGTTGATAACTATCCAATTTAAAAAAAAATACAATAAATAGTAAATACATACCTCTTTTTGCCCCTTCATATTTATCTCTTATTGATTTAAGAGTAGCACATATACT
>SNQJ01S0028216.1:0-15574 GCA_010110895.2 Picea sitchensis | reverse complement strand
AACTCATGCACCCTTTTGCTAAGAGCATCAACTACCTTGCTCTCTTTCCCTTTGATATGATTTATATCAAAGTCATATTCACTGAGAAATTCTAACCACCTTCTTTGCTTAGCATTTAGATTTGATTGTCCAAATAAATATTTCAGACCATTGTGGTCTGCCCTCAACTTGAACCTTTTTCCCATGAGGTAGTGCCTCCACATTTCCAAGGCATGCACTATGGCTGCCAACTCCAAATCATGAGTAGCATAGTGCCTTTCATGCTCCTTTAACTTCCTTGATTTATAGCATACCACATACCCATTTTGACCGAGGAATCCACCAAGTCCTTCTTTACATGCATCAGTGCATACAATGAAGTCTTCATTTGGATCAACAATCCTTAGTATTGGAGCACTAGTTAATAAATTCTTCAAGTGTTGGAAACTCTTTTCACACTCCAATGTCCACTAAAACTTCACTCCCTTCTTTTGCAAGGAATTGATTGGGTGTACAATCTTTGATCTGACCTCTGTCACATTCTTTGGTGCTAACCATCCTCTAATGGCTTCAATCTTTTCAAGGTCCACTGTTATCCCTTACGCTGATATGATATTTCCTAGATAATGAATGTTCTTTTGGTAAAATGAGCACTTGCTCAATTTGGCATACAATTGATGCTCCCTTAATACTTGTAGTACAATCCTCAAGTGTTGTTCATGCTCTTCATTTGACTTAGAATATATAAGAATTTCATCTAAAAATACAATGAAAAACGTATCTAAGTATTCTATGAAAATACCATTCATTAAACACATGAAGACAACTGATGCATTTGATAACCCAAATGGTACCACTTTGAACTCATAATGCCCATACCTTGTTCTAAAAGCAGTCTTGCTGATGTATTCTTCTTTAATTCTTACCTGATGACAACCTGACATGAGATCAATCTTGGAGAATATTTTTTTATTCTTCAACTGATCAAAGAGGTCATCGATCCTTGGAAAAGGATACTTATTCTTTACAGTTACCTTGTTCAACATCCTGAAGTTAAATCAAAGTCTCAATGTTCCATCCTTCTTCTAATTGCCTCAATCTTTTTAGGATCCACTGTTATTCCTTCCTCTGATATGTGAATTTTCTTTTGGTAAAATGAGCACTTGCTCAATTTGGCATACAATTGATGCTCCCTTAATACTTGTAGTACAATCCTCAAGTTTTGTTCATGCTCTTCATCCGACTTTGAATATATAAGAATGTCATATAAAAATACAATAACAAATGTATCTAAGTATTCTCTGAAAATACCATTCATTAAACACATGAAGACAACTGGTGCATTTGATAACCCAAATGGTACCACTTTGAACTCATAATGCCCATACCTTGTTCTAAAATCAGTCTTGCTGATGTATTCTTCTTTAATTCTTACCTGATGATAACCTGACCTGAGATCAATCTTGGAGAATATTTTTTTATTCTTCAACTAATCAAAGAGGTCGTCGATCCTTGGAAAATGATACTTATTCTTTACAGTTACCTTGTTCAAGATCCTGAAGTCAAATCAAAGTCTCAATGTTCCATCCTTCTTCTTCGCAAATAACACTAGATCACCCCAAGGTGACACACTTGAGAATATATACCCCTTCCTCATAAGCTCTTCAAGTTGCATATGCAATTCCTTTAATTCTGGTGTACTCATCCTATAAGGGGCATTGGATACTAGAGTTGCTCCAGGCATCAGATTGATGGAGAAATTAATGTCTCTTTTAGGGGGTAATCCTGGCATTTCTTTAAATATATCCTCAAACTCTTTTAGGACTACATAATCTTCAATATTTTACACCTTGTATTTAGGTGTCTCTTCCATATGAGCTGCAAATATTTGACACCCTTTTTTGTAACTTTTCTTCAACTGCAATGTGAGATTTATTTGACAGTTATATCCCTAGGAATTCCCTGTACTGTCCTTAGGTTTCCTTCCCCATCCCAACAAGTAAATGGCTTATTGTAACAATCTAGAATAACATGGTGTTGTTCCATCCAATCCATACCGATTAGACAGTCATAGGAACCTAAAGGAAAGATGTTCAAATCCACCCTGGTGCTCAGTGCATTCATGTCCATTAGACATGACTTAACCATCTTGTTAATTTTATTTTGGCTCTGGTAGCCAGCTATACCAACCACGATTTTCCATGCTTGCTTCTTGGTAAATGCAATCTTTCCACCATATTAGGATCTATATAAATATGACTCGCTCCCGAATCAATTAAAATAACAATGGTTTGGTTGTTGATCATACCTTCCACTTCAATCATGTGTGACTGAAAATCAACTTGCTTGTTGTCCAGGACTAATATATCCTAGGTACATTTCTGCCCATGTCCTTCACTATTTCATCTTGTTGTACATTTTGAATAGTCCTCACTTTTTCACCTCTGTGAGGACAATATTTATACATATGATCTCTCTTACAACCCTAACATTGAATAGGTGGATACCTTGGCCTTTTCCCCCATTGTTTGAATCGTTCTAGGTTCTCTAGAAGTTGGTTGTTCCTAAGGATTATTTATGAAGAATAGTGGCTTAGTCCCCTTCTTCCTCTGTTCCATCTTGTACTTCATCTTGTCTTCCCAAGATTTTTAGAAATAAGGTCTTCCTTTATGTTGATCATAAAGAAATTTAGTTCGCCTTATGGTCTCCTCTAATGTTTTGGGATCATAATATTGTATCTTGTCACTGATAAATGGAAAAAATCCACTCAAATACCTTTCAATATTAACTTTCTTATCCATGATGAAAGAAACATACTTTAGCAGTTCTAAAAAACCTTCTTTCATATTCATCTATCGTCATACTCCCAAGATGGAGTTCAAAGAACTCTTTCATTTTCTTGTCATAGTATCTCTTAGTCAAGTATTTCTTTTGAAAATACTTATTGAATTCCTTCCAAGTAACATTTTTCTCTTTAATGTGTTGCACGTGCAAAAATTGGTCCCACCACATGGATGCCTTTCCCTTGAGTTGATAGATGGAAATTATTCATTTTGTGTTTGAAGAGTAATTATATAATTGAAAATAATTTCTCATGCCTAGCAGTCGTGTCTCTGTATCTTCATCCTTCTTGTACTCATCATAAAATGTAGGAGGTTTAATTTTGTTCATTTCTCCTTGTAACTCATCAACCCCAGACCTCTTCTTATGCTTCCTAACTGGGGATGGACTTGAGCTATTATTTTATGTCCTGGTGGAATGACCCGGGGAGTGATGGTGATGTCTACCAACACTTCTTTCTCCTCTCCTCTCATCAAGAGACCAATGACTCCCTAATTTTCTTGAGTCATTCTCCTTATCCATCTTCTTTTCTATTCTATCCAAGCTCTCCATCAACTTTATGTTGAATTATTCCTGTTGCTCCTTGGATTTCATAAACCTCCCATTATCATCTTTATAACTTTGGACATCCTTTTGCAAGTTTTTAATGGTCTCTACCAAGTTCATGCTTTCTTCCTTTCCTTCTCCATGTCCATTTGAATTCATACCTTCATTACCCATATGGAAATCCATCCCTCTGATTTCATCTTCTTGGTTGTAATCCCCCCCTATGTATCTTCCATGATTCTTCACTCTGCAATGATCCTGTTCTGATCTAATTTTTGTTAACTCTGCGAAATGTGCAGCCAACAAAACATGTCATGCTAATTGATTTATCAATTGCATGAAATTATGAACAATTCTGGTACAATAATGTATCCAAACTCTTTCCTCTGATTTCCTGAGAAATTGACTATCCAAATCAATTTTCTGGGTGAACAGTTATATTCTAGTATCCAAGTCCTTTCCAACACCTGCTTCCATGCTCAATTCTGAGTCTTGAACAGAAAGTTATGGTTATTTGAAAATATGTCATTTCTGTGAGGGAAATCCTTGTATCAGTGATCTTCTTCGAAATATGAATTAGCTCTTGGAACCATGTTGAATCCTCTCTTAAGGTTCACAGACTCATGTAATTTCCCTCAAATGTAGGCCTATACAAATCAGAAACCCGCTGGCTCCTTCTCTAATCCCCCTTTTGTCTTAAAAAACAATTTTCGGGCATTAGCCCCTTTACTTCGACGCAAAACTCCTGTGATTGTGGGATAGAACCAGGCACTTATTTGGAGCTTTGAGACTCTGAATCTTCAAAACTTTGATATTTGGAGGTTTCTCCCTCAACACACTTCAATTCCCTTGAATACCGAATTGGCGAACTCTCGAACGGGCACTTCTCTGGAGCTTCGGGACTCTGGTGCTCCGAAACTTCTAGCTTCAAAGGTTTCTCTCTCAACACACTCCAATTCCCCCGAATTTTGAATTGGTGAACTCTTAAAAGGGAACTTTTCCGGAGCTTGGGGACTCCGACGCTTCAAAACATCATGTAGATTTTAACCTTGTACAATATTTACTGCAAACAATTTTTCAGTAAAAGAACAAAAAAGATACAACGGAAAATACAAACTATCATAGAGATTTTTCCCCTGGAAACCCAAATCGGGAAAACCAACATATTCTATATTCATTCATAGTGATACATTGTTTACAATATAATATACATATAGGAGCCAGTGGCATCCAAAACCCTAACCCAATGACCTAGATTAGTCAACAACCCTAATTCCTTAACTGGAAATAGAAAACCATCGGCAAAAAACCATGTGCCGAAAAACCACCCAACAATTGAAATGAAAAATGAGGCAACATGAAAAACAAGGAAAAAATGCAACACATTTCCCGAGGCAAAGAATATAACACTACTACTCGTGCAAAGAATATAACACATACCCAACATTCTCCCACTTGTTTTTTTATCTGCATATAGGGGGTTACAGGGTTACATAGTCAACAATCAAGGGCAACAATGCCCATGGATCCTCTACACTGAGAGAACTTATCAGTGCTCATAGATTTTGTTAATGAATATGCAAGATTATTCAAAGTGTCCACCTTCATCAACAACACTTTGTTTTCTTCAACCATGTCTCTCACAAAGTGATATTGAATATCAATATGCTTTGTCTTTGAATGATAAGCCGAGTTCTTCGCCAGAAAAATTGCACTCTAATTGTCACAATCTATCCTTACAGCTTGATGTACCAACCCAATACCTGAACACAATATTTGTAACCATATTTCTTTCTTAATTGCATGAGTGGCTCCCATGTATTCAACTTCTGTAGTTGAAACTGCCACCACAACTTGTCTTTTTCTCATCCAACTTATTGCTCCTCCAAACAGATTGAACACATACCCACTTGTAGATATCCTACGATCCAGATCTCCAGCCCAGTATGCATACACAAAGCCATGTATATCCAACACTTTGTCCAATCCCAGTCTTCCTTGGTAGCACAATCCATAGCTAGCAGTGCCACGCAAATACGTGAAAACCCTTTTTACTCTTGTCCAATGGTCCTTCTCTGGTTTTGACATATACCTACTCAAAAATCCCACTACATGTGCAATGTTTGGTCTAGTACAAACCATTGCATACATCAAAATTCCAACTATACTCGCATATGGAACATGAAACATGTCCTCCTCCTCCTCTTCCTATGTCTTGGGACTCTGATCCGTAGATAAATTTACACCAACATGAATAGGAACCTTAACCGGTTTACATTCTTGCATATTAAACCTCTACAATATTGTCTCTACATATTTTCTTTGATTTAACCAAAGTTTTCTCTTTTTTTTATCTCTTTTAATTTCCATGCCCAAAATGAAATTTGAAGCACCGAGATCCTTGATGTCAAATTTAGAGGACAACTAAGTTTTCACATTCTAGATAATATCCTTGTTGTTTCCTATCAACAACATGTCATCCACATATAAGACCAAATAAATCAAATGATCACCAATTAATTTAAAATACACACAATGATTCTCTTTTCTTCTTGTGAAACCAAGTCCCACCATATAAGTATCAAATTTTTTATACCACATCCTTGGTGATTGTTTTAAACCATACATGGAATTTTTCACCTTGCATACCAACTCCTTCTTTCCCTTCATAGCAAATTTTTTTGGCTACTTCATATAGATTTCTTCTTCCAGATCCCCATGTAGGAATGTTGTCTTCACATCCATCTGTTGTACTTCAAAATCAAATGAAAAAACAATAGATAACATAAATCTTATAGAGTTTAACTTGGCAACATGAGAAAAAATCTCACCAAAATAAATTCCCTCAACTTGGGAATAACCCTTTGCTACTAACCAAGCTTTGTATTTCTCCACTTTTCCTTCTGCATTCAACTTCTTTTTAAATACCCATTTTCTGCCAATGGGATTTATTCAAGTTGGCAACTCCACTAGATCCCAAGCCTCATTATTATCCAAGGCTGCCATTTCTTCGTCCATGGCCTTTTTCCAAATATTTCCATCCTCTAAATCCACTGCCTCCCTAAGAGTTCTAGGATCATCAATAGCAATAGACAAAGAAAAATTTGAACATAAATCAGATGGAGTATACCTTTCTGGTAGCCTTCTTTCTCGAACCGATCTCCTCAATAATGGAGTATGAGAATCTTCTTCTTTTGATTCTTGTTCTTCTGTAGAGTCTAATTCATCATCCTTTAAATCAAAATCTATTTTCTCTGGTTCTTCCTTACTTGTAGGACTTCATGTTTAACAACATTCTTCATTTCTCTAAAAACCACATCTCGACTATACACTACCTTCTTAGTTTCTGGGTTCCAAAGCTTATAACCTTTGAGACCATATTTATAACCAATAAAGATACACCTTTCATCCTTCTTATCTAACTTACTCCTGATTTCCTTTGGAACGTGAACATATGCATCACAACCAAATACCTTGAGATGTGTGAGAGAAGGTTTCTTACTAGTTTATACCTCTTGTGGAGTCTTTTCATCTAGTGATGATGAGGGCGATTTGTTGACCAGGTAACATGAAGTACCCACTTCCTTTGCCTAGAATTATTTCCCTAACCCGACACCACTGAGCATGCACCTTTCTTTTTCCATCAATGTCATGTTCATCCTTTCTACAACTCCATTCTGCTGAGGTGTATATGGAGTATTCTTTTGCGTTGCTGTACCACACTTCTTACATAATTCTTCAAATTCATTCCCGCATAACTCTCCACCATTATCTGTCCTCAACACCTTAATTCTTTTCTCTGTTTCATTCTCAACAAGAGCCTTAAACTCTTTAAACCTGTCAAAGACTTCAGATTTCTTCTTGAGGAAATATATCCAAGTATTCCTCGAGAAGTCATCTATAAATGAGACATAGTACACAAATTTTCCCAATGATGGGACCGACACAAGTCCAAAAACATCACTGTGAACTAGCTATAAAATTTATTCTTCCCTCATTGCACCAGAGGGAAATCTTACCCAATTCTACTTCCCATATACACAATGTTCACAAAAATCAAAATCCAGAGAGAAGTTAGACATATCTTTAACCATACCTTTACGTTGTAGTAGATGAAGACCCTTGTCTTCTATATGCCCCAGTATTTGATGCCACAACATAACCTTTTCTCCAAAGACTGTAGAAGTTCTTTCTTCTTCAACTCCAATATCAATAACAATGGAACTATTACACCCATCACTAATAGTGCTTCCTTGCATCTAATACAAAGATCCAAACCGAAATCCCTTCAACAAAAACCATTACTCCTTGAACCATCCTACAGGTTTCCTTTTCAAATATTGTTTTTGACCCGTGCATCGCCCATTTTGCTTACAAAAATAAAATTTCTGGCCAATCTTGGGATGTGCAGAACACCAGGTAGTGTTCTAATCCTTCCATCTATAAGCCTCAACTTGAATTTTCCTCGACCTATGATTTTGGTTATCGAGTCATCACCTAAGAAAACATTGCCTCCATCATACCTTTCATATTCACAAAACCACTCTATATGGGTAGTCATATGAAAGGATGCACCTGATTCAACCAACCATGCCTCATGATCTGCATGTATGCTTGAAGAAGCCAAGTACACATCCCCTCCTTCTTCCTTAGAGGTCATTTCTTCTGTAGAATGAGATTCTTCGGATCCCTTCTTTTTCTCAACTTTGGATCTACATTGTTTCTTGTAGTGCCCTTGTTTTCCACATCTCCAACATACCTTTACAAACTTTCTGGGAGATTTAGATCTACCCTTAGACTTAGATCTCCCACTTAAGAACTTATATCTATTTCTTTCCTAGGAGCGTCCTATTGCAAATAATGTGTTTGTGCTCTGTCCTTCCATATTCTTCGTTCTCATCTCCTCTGACAACAAGGATAATACCACTTCATCAAACTTCAAGGCAGTTGTATTACTACCTATGGCCACAACCAGACTATCCCACGATTCTGGTAAATAACATTGTAAACTGATACACTTATCTTCATCCAAAATTTTAATCTCAACATATACTAACTGACTTACCACAATATTGAAGGTGTTCAAATGCTCTTCCACCAAGTCTCCATCTCTCATCCTCAGGTTATACATATTCTATCTTAGGAATATTTTATTTACTAGGGACTTAGACTGATACAACTTCCCCAACTTATCCCATAAATCCTTGGTTGTAGCTTCCTCTAACACATTAAGTAATACTGAATTTGAGAGACACAGTCAAATTGTGCTCTTCACCTTCTGTTCCAACTTTTTCCAGTCATCTGTTGAAGTTCCTGTAGGTGCAATAACCGGATCTACCTCGATCCACTGATCTTTGTCCACCAACAGATCTTCCATCTTGAGCTTCCACAACTAAAAAAAATTCCCATTAAACTTCTCGATCTCCATTTTCGAATTGCTCGCAATTTTTTTTTCACCTGAAAAATCAATACCATAGATATCCCACTGTAACAAGGCTTATCATAGTCCCGAGCCAAAACCTTGACCACAAAGGTGTCCCCTTGAAGCCAACAAAGCTCTGATACCAGATGTATATTTTAACGTTGTACAATATTTACTAAAAAGAGATTTTCAATAAAAGAACATAAAAGATACAATGGAAAATACAAACCGACACAGACATTTTTGCCCTGGAAACCCAAGCTGACAAAACCAACATATTCTATATTCATTCATAGTGATACATTGTTTACTATACAATATACATATAGGATCCAACAGCATCCAAAACCCTAACCCAATGACCTAGATTAGTCAAAATCCTAGTTCCTTAACCGGAAATAGAAAACCATCGGAAAAAAAACCATGTGCCGAAAAACCACCCAATAATGGACACAAAAAACAAGGAAAAACGAAAAATGAGGCAAAAATGTGACACGTTCCCGAGGGAAAAAAAATTCTTGGGGGTGCTGCAAAGAATATAACACATACCCAACACTTCAGGCTTCAAATTTTTTTCCAACACAACACAACACTCCCTTCGAACGTCGAAGTAGCGAACCCATGAACGGGTGCTTCTCCGGAGCTTCGTTACTTCGATGCTTCAAAGCTTCGGGCTTTGGAGGATATTACAACATAGCATTCCACTTCCTCCAAACATCGTAGTGGAAAACCCCCGAAGGGTTCAAGAATCAACAATCCCCGCTCCTTGCTAAGATATATGGTCAATAGGAGCTCCGAGACTTCGGGCTTTGGGACTTCCTGCGACTCTAACGCACAATACCCCCAAACCGCCAAATGCCAAATTTGAGATTGTCAAATCTCACTCCTCCTACAACCAACGACCGGGATCCCCTCTGGAACTCCAGGCTTCGAGAGTTTTGAAACTCAATTGCACGCTCAATCCCGAATTTTCTAATGTCAAACTGGCGATGGGATGAGATATATGGTTCACGTGTCCCTGTCAATGGACAACCTGGATTGACACTAGGCTTTGGGGCTTTGGGACTTTTTATGCCAGAAAATATTTTACCCATAATCCTCTGGATTGTTGAACTCCCAAAGATTCAAGAATGTGTCGACACGTGTCCTTGATAACCAACGATCTAGATTTACTCTGGAGTTCAGGACTTTGGAAGATTTTCCTCTTGGCAACAGAAGGACCATTTTCTCTTGGAGTGTCGAACCATTGAACTTTCGTGAGATCTACGGCTCACACTCGCCTATGTACAAATCCGACGACTGTGATATGATCTTCTCCACAATGCTTCTCCTCCTAGTCTGGGCTTGATCCGACGACCCAAATCTGTCCTTGGCCAATCCAACGGTCAAGCATTCCTCCCAGTGATCTATGACGTAGATTAAATCTGGGACTTTGGAGCTTTAGGGATTTTGCCTCTTTCACAACATAAGACTTAAAATAGTCGTAGTGTCATAGTCCGAAGAACTTGGGGGTTTAAGGTCCGCGCTTCTTTCCCTGAGCCGGCAACATTCATTCTTTCACGCTCAGATCCAACGACTGTGATTTGATCTCTTCTGCAGTGCACTCTCCTCTCGTCTGGGTTTGATCCAATGACCTAGATCTAATTTGGTGGTCAATTCAATGACTGTTGTGGTTTCTCGAACCACTACACCTCCTGAGCTTTCAAACAAAGTCCAAGTGTTCTCTCAGCACCCTCCTCCCACTCATGGATGCACTATAACTCGAAATTTGTCCATTTCGAAAATGATTGTCTGTGAAAATTTCTCTTCAATTTCAACTTACTCGGCTAATCCAGGCTCAATGTTGAAAATTGGAGCTCTGATGCCATATTGTAAAAACACTTGACAACCTAGGCCGAGTCACATCTCTGATACTTCTCTTTCCATCATCTCTGATTCCATAGTGTAGCAACCCCAACCACCTTCTAGGCTATGCCACAGAGAAATTTTGGACTCTATACATATTTTTAAACATATAAAAACACTCTGAGAAGACGCCCAGATTCATGCAGAAAAACAATAAAAATACAAAAACAACTCACACAGGAAAAAACCATGAAATTAAACACTTAAATAATAATGCAGTAAGTAATTTAACACACAATTGATACTTGTCTTTGATAAAAGAACACTAACTTCCTGCAAACCTTCCACGATCCTCCCAGCCTTAGACCACGCTACTTTGAACTATCAGCAATGGGTCACCCCTAATATGGGACTAAACTACACCCAGGTAAAGGGATTCCTATCCAAGATGATGTATCTCAGATAATAGGAACAACTCCGTCAGGTTCCAACTCAAGCTAACAAACTACAATCTCTCATTCCCCACATGCCTATCCCACCCTAGGAAGTGTGCCCCTTTCTCCTCAACAGTCCTTTGACTGCCCCAATTCCCTTCCAGAGCTTCAACAACATGACAGACAAGAAGTCTCAAAGAACTGTAGCTGCACCTGGGCTCCCTCAGGAAATCAATTCCTGACAATTCTCTCACCTGGAGAGAGTTTCTCACAGGCCTGACAACCTGCCTCTTCAATCCCACGAGCCTGACAAATTGCTTCTTCAGTGAAATAGTTAAGTCAACCATGTACATGTACAAGTGATGACAACAACAACATTAAGGTCAGGTGTAGGTGATGGCAGCAACGACCTTCAGGTAAGGCGCAGGTGATGGCAACAACAAACTTTGCGTAAGTTACAGGTGTGTTTCTCATAACATGAAGGGTATGATTTACTACTGAGGGAGTGCGTGTAATATGGAGAGGTCAGAATGATGGAGAGAATGGAATGAAATATTGAATGAATGAATGGCTCATACACTAAGCCCAAAATATTTGTATGCATGCCCTGAATTGGACACTTGTCTTCATGAATCTTCATGGGATCCACTTGTAATTCGTTCCCTTCCCATAATAACATAGGATAACATAGGTTATGCCCATACCTTAGTCTTTAGGAATAATATTATAATATTCCTTTAGAATTAAGCTCTCTAGCTAATCCCCTTCCAAGGATCTTAGCCCCCCTTTCCCTTCTTAGTGGATTTTAGTCCCCCATACTCTTCTTTTTAGTTGGTATACACACAGTGATGTGTTTTTCATTTATGATATGAGTGTTTACATATACAAAAATAGGTTCACTGGCCTTTAGCATCTAGTCTCTTTGGACTAATAATCACATAAGCCTTATGACCTATAATAACTTGAATCACCAGCCTATAAAACATATTTACATTTACAACCGAGGCTCAGTCTTGGGGTATTACAATTAATATTGACTTGAATTCTGGATACCACCAGGTCCCAATAGAACAAACTAATGTATGGAAGATTGCTTTCAAGTCCAAATATGGTCTTTTTGATTGGCTGGTCATTCCCTTTGGTTTGATGAATGCCCCAACCATTTTCATGAGATCGATGGATGATATCTTGTAGCCTTTCACCAATTATTTTATGGTGGTATATATGCATGATATCCTCATCTTCAAAAAGAGTTGGGCAGAACACTTACAACATATTTCGCAGGTCCTGCACACTCTACAACAACACATGCTATATGCTAACTTGGAAAAATTCCCCTTCGACATGAACATGGTCCAATACCTAGGATACATTTTTTTATGAGAATGGTGTGCATGTGGATCCAACCAATATCTAGGTCATTCATGACTGGCCAACCCCGACCACACTAACCGAGCTTCAGAGTTGCTTGGGACTTTAAAATTTTTGCTCGATTTTGATGGTATATCAATAAGCTTCACCTAGTGATGAGATGTCTGAAAATTCCATTTCTATCTAGATGTATCAATGAAGACTGTCGTGGTACTTGAGCACGAGGTGTTTTTCAGAGTCTTTGATACCCATCTTGGTGCACAAGGTACGGAAGACATTTTTTAACTCTGGCATTGTTTGGAATTTGCTGTCTCGATCTGAGATGATGGATTGCGATATCCCAAAATGGACTCACACCCATTCAAAGAAGAGCTTGGAAATTGCCTCCAAAATGTGAATAGGAACCTATTTTCCCAATCTAAGATGATGGTCTAGGGTATCCAAAACTGTAACGGAATGAAGTACAACATTATAGCAAAAACAAACAAGAATAAGTAATAAAAGCCACCTGCAAGACAAACAAGAACAAGGAAATGCATGTAGATATACTTTATTTTAATAAAAAGGCAGACATTCTCATGATCGTGAACATGTCAAAGTAAGTTACAATAGGATAAATCAACACTTGGGGCCAGATCTCAACACCACTTTTCGCACATAAAAAGGTAGTTTTAATTATCGTGAAAAAGTGTTGCTAAATGATGATCCTATTAGGTAACCATGGTGCCCGAGGGGGGAAATAACTGTAGAAAAGGTGTGTCCACAAGGGTTTTGGGTTAGAACATGTAGGGAGTCCTCTGAATGGGGCCTCTTTATGAATGCTCGAGATAATGTTGAAGAAATATGTACATGTCTATGGGTCTTCAACTATAATTGAAACACTAAAACCATCAATGTGTCTGAATCTCCACATTGCGATAATGATTTGATGTTAAGCATGGGAGAAATAATCAAGTTAGAGAGCAATTATTTCTCACTTTAAACGAAAATATGACCATTGATGATGTGAATGGGGACCAAGTTACAAAAGCCTCTAAACCAACCCCCAAGAATAAATGAGCTGATGTCAATGGGGGGAAGTTCACTGGAGGAAAGGATTGAGAAATCCCTAGAAACCGACATGAGGTAAAGTCATGCACAAGTAACTATTGTAATAGAATGACATTTTGAGACATTCAAATGAGCTGACCATGAGTAGGAAATTCAAGACTTCCCTTGAATAGAGCATAAAGGACAATTGAACTAGGTAGAAACCATAAACCAAATTGACATAAATAGACTAGATGATGAGTTGTAAAGACTTGAAGATGACTCATGTAGAAGATGTATTGGAGACCATGTAGATGAATTAAAACTTAGTAGATAAGGAGACTCATGGATTAGTATGACAAGTCCAATATATGGTAGGTTCAAATATCAGGGACCACAATGATTAAGTCAATTGAATGTGATGAGTGATATGAAATGGGACAATACATTCTTTGTAGAAGAATAGAGATGGGTGAGTTAGTATGAGTGCCCCAAACAAGGGAGACAAGGTTTACTTCCAAGAAAAAAAGATAATTGTTAAAGATGAAACAAAATGAGTATTTATATTTCCCTCATTTTTTATTTTTTAAATATTTTGTTGATGTTATTTGTATTTTTATTTAAGAAGAAAAAATTATGGACTTCTTTTACTAAGAAAAAAATAATATTGTCTTTTTTTACAAAGATAAAAGAGTTACGATATGTTACAAGCAAGGGGACGGGTGCACAAAACCCAGACAAGCAAATCCTACATGAGTGGAAAGAATATGGAAAATGGTAGAAACAAGGGGGTGGGGCCCCAGGGGTAGATCTCCTTGATGGGATATTCAATGATAATGTAAAATGTGGGTGGTTTATAGGTTGTAGATGGGATGAGAGGCCAATGGAAGGTGGTGAATCATTAGCATAATAAACCATAAAAAACGTGTACCACTCAAGAGTCTAAGGGAGATAGACTAGCAAATTGATTAGAAAAAAGAATGAGGCCTACTCTATGATGCAGGATATATGACTCTCAATCCTAAAGGAGGATTTAGCGACATGGGTGCCACCATGCAATTGGGTACTAAATTGGATAAACCCATGGAGGTGTAGTACTCTTGCAAGGCAAGTGCTTAATGTAACTTGAATGGGTAAGGTATATTGCCAAGGTGAGAGGAACCTAAAGGTGTATTTTGAGGGATCAAACAAGGTAAATGCAATACAGGCAAATGGAATGTGCTATCTAAATGTAAGTTTCAAGTATACTTCTTGGGGTTGGTGGTGGGCCTTGTTAAAATGGCAGGACAAAAATGGCTCCTAGTTGAAAGACCTACACACATGAAACAAAGACCATAGCATGAAAGTACTTATGGAAATGAATCCAATGGTGCAAACAATGTATAAAATGGGGTTTGTGAGCTCCCATGCTAATAAAAAGAAAATGGTGGGAAAAAATAGGTCTCGGGTGAAGTACTTGTACTCAAGAGTAAGATTCCATGGTGTGAAAGAGATCGAGAAAACAAACTCAATGTTGCATACCATGAAAAAAATAGAAGTCATGAGCTCCTATATGGGCCAAAAAAAATTAAAGTTAAACCTATAAATAAGGTTGGGAATGAAAATCAAGAATCATTTGTATTCAAATGAATTATGTGAACCTTATGAGCCCTAATTATTTCATAGTTCATTGCAACAAATTGGACTAGTGGAATTCAATGTCATGATTGCCAAGTTGGTGGTCTTTACCTAATCCACATTTTCATCTATTTAGTTTTGTAGTTTAGGGCTCCACTGATCTGTATAGAATCTTATTAGTTCTTTTTTGGGTCACACAAATTTTGAGGGAACAATGGCACTAATCACACCACTATTTCATCGATAGTCACACTATTGTGTAGATGAGGACATTGTCAAATAAATGAAATCTTCGAGTCACTATTCTATGGGAAGTCACACAAAGAAACACAATTGTTTATCAAACAATTTAATGATCATGCAAGTAGGGAGACCTTAGTCTACATGATGAACTTGTGCACCTACCTATGGGATAGGTGTGTGATATTGTGCATATATTCATGGAACATATGCATGAGTGTGAAATCAATCTATGGATAGGTTGCATGCT
>SNQJ01S0028215.1:71526-82995 GCA_010110895.2 Picea sitchensis | reverse complement strand
AGGAAAATTTAGATTTTTTGAGGAAAAGTTGGTTCTTAGAGAGTAGATGGAGAAATTGATCCACATGGGAGATATGGGATGGCCAAGTTTTACTATAGATGAGAATATTATCAAAGAAAACTAAGACAAAATGATAGAGAAAAGGATGGAAGAGATGATTCATAGGACTTTCAAAAGTGTAAGGAGAATTACACAATCCAAATGACATTACCAAAAATTCATAATGACCCTCATGAGTGTTAAATGAAGTCTTGGGAATGTATTCTTATTTCATACAGATATGGTGGTAGAGAGAACATAGATCCAATTTGGTGGAGTACTTAGCACCAATCAATTTATCCAAGAGCTCATCAATGACAGGAATGGGGAATTTTTCTTTGATTATGAGTTTGGCGAGGGTGAGGAAATCAAGACACATACACCAAGTTCCTTCTTTCTTGAGTACCATGGCCACAGGGGAATAATATGGGCTAGTAATGCGACGAATAACATAGGCTTCTATTAATTCATGGACAATTTTCTCAATTTCATTATTCTAGGAAAAGGGATGATGCTAAGGTCGAACATTCGGAGGAAGACATCCCAGGATGAGAGAGATGGAATGATCATGGAGTCCACAGGAAGGGGGATGTTCTTTGGGGGTGGTAAAAACAACTTGGTGGTGGGAGAGGATATATTGAAGGTTGATATGCACATAAGGTGTCTCAACAACATGAATGAAGTGGAGTTCAAATATAATTCCTGAATGACCTTTTTTTAGCAGATTTTCCATGCGTTGTGAACTGATGATCTCAGGTTAGCCTATTTTGATTCCTCAGAACTTATACATTATTCCATCCTATTGGAATTGCATGGTTAAGTCCTTAAAATCCATGAGAATGGGGCCTAGAGTGTGTAACCACTCAATACCAAGAAAAATATCACAACCAGCCATGTCTATAGCAAACATATGGGCTTTCAGGTGATACTGACCAATTTGGAGTTGCACATTTTCACATCATCCCCAACATTTCATGGAACCACCATTGGAAATCATGATTTGAAAATTAATGACGACACAAATGTAACAATTGACTTCTTAGTCAATGCGGCGATGAATAAATTTATGTGTGCTACTACTATCCACAACGATGATGGATTCCCTATTTTTGATGTAACCAATTAGTTTGAGAGTCTGGGGAGCGGAGAAGCTAGTGAGGGCATTAAGTGAAATCATTGACTCAACATCTGGTGGATAGAAGGGTGGGGTGAGGTAAGATGGCAGTGGTAGTTCCTCCACAGGAGGGAAAATAACATCTTCATAAGAAAGATCCTAAATCACAACCATAAAAATATTTCGTTTCTTACACTTGTCCACGAGAAAATATTTGTCATAAAAATTATAACAAAGACCCTTGAGTTGTTGTTTAACCATTTAATCCCTGGTTAATTTTTGGATCTTGAGGGGAGTTGCAAGAGGAAAACAATTGGTGGGTTTAGGGAGAGGAGGAAAGGAGGGTTTGCAAGTCTTGGAGGATACAATCTATTGTGCCTCCTTATCTCGTTGAATAGATTCCAACCAAGTCTGGGTGTGTGCCATGAGAACATGGACACAAATTTCATCTTTGATTCCACTGATAAAGAATTCCCTAAGGAAATCATGTGACATGCCCTCCGTTATGAAATCCAAGTGCTCAAATGATGCAATAAAGTCTTCCATTGTACCATACTGGCTTAACTTCGTCAAACAACCTAAATGGTGGGTGCCAGAGTCAAAGCAGTCATAAATTTCGGCCACAAACTGTGTCCAAGAAAGATACCCTTGGCGTCGTTCTTTTTGCCATTGCCACCATTGCCATCATTCTAGATCTAGATGTAGGAAACCATAATGAATCTTGGCTACATCATCAGTAATGTCATGCAAAGAGAAATAATGTTCCATTTGGGTGACCCAACCTGTAGGATCTGATCCATCAAATTTTTTCACCTCAATTTTGGGAGGGTGGAGGTCTTAGGAAAAGTGGGTAGTATGAGGACCTTGGTAATGGGAAGAGTCATGGTTATCTTGATAAGATGGTTGTTCATAAGGGTAAGGGTTCTGGAAACGACCCAGGAAGTGTTCTTTGAGGTCTTTGATGTGGGTATATTGTTCCTTGAGGATGTCAATAGATGAATGGATTGAGCTAAGGTCGACATTGATAGTCTTGATGTATTCACGGTTCTAGTAGGTGTAAGCAATCAAGGCATTGAGTTCTTGGGCTCGTGTGGTAATCATTTGGACAAATGAGTAGGAAAAAGGTATAGGGGAAACAAAATGGTTTTGGAGGGGTGGGTGGGACTACAGAGAACAAGGGTGTCAAATGATTGATATCACTGCGATCAGGTGGAATAGGGGGATCCAAAGGGAAAGGCACCAAATAAGGGTGTCGGAGAAGGGTCTGGTCCACAAAAAAAGTTGTGTTAAAAATGATAGGTATCACTCGAATCAAGGCAAAGAGAGGAACCTAGTGGGATATATCCCAAATAAGTGTGGGGGTAGAACCACTATACTCGGTTTTTTTTTTTTTTTCACTCCTAAGGAGTTATACTCCAACCCGAATAATACTGCATGAATAAATGCCCAAATGCTTAACATGAAGAAATGTGTAGTAATTTCACAACCAGAATGCAAAAGGCACAGTTGCACGACAATAGATCTTGTATTTTCTTGTTTTTTTTTTCTTCGTCCCCAGGGGTAGGATATTTAGGGTTTCTACAGACAAGGTGTTTCTTTATGTTATAGCTCTCTGATATACATGTGGGGTCCAACAATAGTACTCGACCAAATATCTCAGAGAACCAACTAAGGAGGCTAGACCGTGCCCTTAGTCGTACTACTCGACTACCGAGGTACTAGAGAGTATCTTCCCAAGTGTTATTCTCGGTGGCACTATAACAGTCATGCAATCAATCAGTTTATCTATGGATGGATTCAGGAGATCTAGATCGATCCATATACAGGGGTTGTATGATGCGCTACCACTTGAAGGGGTACCAACATGGGTTACAAGGTTGGCCAACAGATGTGCGTTTAAGTACCACTTGTATTTCCTGCATGTATGAATCCTTGACCATGGTTTAATGTGCGTAACAACATATCTCTGTAGCTTTAAGACACCAGAATATGTCTCTACCCTGAAAAAAATTAGCCCACAAGTTTCTGCTGAGGAAGGTGCTCTCATACCACTTCTAGTATTCCAGATATAAAATAGTATGTAGAACATAAATATTTTAGCTAGAAATGGCAGAGAAACAATGGTATAACCAAAACAATACCATAATAATACCATAATAACACCATAAAGAGCACTTTTATTATTGATAGCAATGTTCACATGCCTCTTCGAAGGGGAAAATTCCAGCAGAGCAGAGATCTATTACAATAATATCCAAGACAATATTTATCATACCCTCTACTACTATTTATACTAAATCTATCTATCCAAAATAACAATCTAGAGGAAGATCCTTGTGGAAGCAAAAGCTTATATTATGTCTTCTTACATTTGACTTATTCTTTGTTATTTCTAGTCCTTATTAATATTGGCCTTTATTATATAGAATTATATTATTCTACCTACGTGAGGGGTTAGTGAGGTTAAGTCCCTAACAGATTTCCTTGACATCAATCTTTCTTCTATCTTCATTGGGAATATGAGAAAATTCCTTGCTTTCAAAAATTCTCAAGTGATTGGCCCCTGGTTTAAAGCCATAAAATACTTCAAAGGGTGTTTTGTGCTATATAAATTGTGAATAAATTCTATATTTAAGATACATAATAATGTTTAATTCTCCAGCCAAAAAACATTCGAAACATATTTACCTTTTATCATGCTCTGAGCATAGTCAACAAAATTTATGTTTTTCCTCTCATATACTCCATTCCATGAGGAGAACGTGGCACTTTAAATTATTTTTGAATCTCATTGTATTCACAATATTTCACAAAATCCATTGATATGTATTCTCCTCCTTGATCTGATTGAATAATGTTGATGTACCACATGTTTTCTTTTCAGCCAAATTCTTAAATTTTTCAAAATATTAAAAAATGCTACTCTTTTTTCTGATAAAATAAAGCCAAGTGTACCTAGATATATCATCCACAAAGATAAGGAAATAATATTCTCAACCATATGACTTTTTTTGCATACAACCACACATATCTGTATACACTAGCTTAAAACTTAGCTTAAAACTTTATCATTTCCTTTGATCTAAATGTGTAGGAAACTCTTCCCTGTAAGATTTTCATAATGCACATCCCTCACATTCATCATGTTCATACTTAAGAATTGGAATACATGTCACCAATTCTTTTTTATCAAGTAAGACAAAACCATTATTATCAATATGACCATACCTTTGATGTGATAATTACTCTGGTGACATAGATATTGAGGACAATGCTTGATGTTCTTTCCTTATAACATCAAGCTTGTATATTCCTCCAACTATGACTCATATTACTACAACTTTGTAGGGATCTTGTATGTACTTCACAAAACATTGTGACTTAACAAATTCAACTTTTAAATCTTGATCTGCAATAGTAGAAACTGAAATTAAATTCTTCTTTATTTCCACAATAAATTCACACATTTATCTCCATAACCTTTGATTTGATGTGATCTATCATCTCCTAGATAGATATGAACACCATTACCATTTTCGTGATATGTATCAAACCAATCCTTATTGCATGGCATATATATTGAAGCACCATAATCAATGAATCGAGAATTAATATTATCAGTCTGTGCAGATAAGGAATAATCATAAATAAACAACTTTTGGTTTTTGAAATCATTTATTATGGCCTCTTTATTAACAAAATTTCTTATATGTTTTCTATATTTGAATTCATCAAATCTCATCTTCCTACACTCCTTAGCGAATTGAATAACCTTACCACAATAGAAGCATCCATCATTCCTCTATACATTGGTATCTCTTCTTGGTGGTGCGAGGTGTCATGCCTTGCTGTGATTAGGCATGCACATTTCCTCCTTTACTCCTTTCGCATGGATTTCTTTTGTATAGTTGTTTCCCTTTGGTTACCAATGCCAAATCTACCAAATCTAAACTTTGAGACCTACTATTAAGATTTTTTTTCCTTATTTCTCTCTAAAAACAATACTTGCCAATTCATCAAATGTAAATGATTTTTCCCTAAATATAAAACCAATGATAAACATTTGATAATCATCTAACATGTCATTCAATATAACAATAAATAGATTAATACTTGAAATCTTCTAATGTACATATACAATGTTATCTTTAAGTTCTTTGATTCTAGAAAGAAAATTAACAATGATACTTTTATTTTCCTCTATTTTTTGAGAATAGTTTGTTATTAAAAAAACACTCTGATTATATTTGACCTCTGGTGCATATCTTTAAGCGCCTACAATGTTTCATTGGATGTTTAGTTGTCTCTAATAATATGAGGAATGATATTGTGCTTTAAGGGCATTGTCCAACCTTTCCTTAGTCTCTCGTCACTCCCAATCATGAATTGAGGCTGCTTGTTTAACTTCATGGCCATATGCGATTGACCAAAAGTTATATCCTTTCATGGTGTGCATTTAAACTTCCAATTTAAATAATTTTCTCCATCTAACGTGGTTATATCATTTATGCCTAGAATCTGTTCATCGATTCAACATCCTACAATTTCAAATTTTTTCAGCTATTGGGATATGAAAATACCGCCAGAGGAGATTTGATAGAGAAAATAAGTTGAGCGATGGAGGACGTGATTATCTGAGTGATCTTTTGGCAGTGGACAACACTCACAGAAATAGAACAACAATGACTCTTCCATGCCAACGAACTATCTTACAGGCCAGCAAACTTTCCGGGAGCAATCTCCACCACACAATCCAGAAAACTGTCTTACAGGCCAGGCCATTGAACTCCTTCGCGTGAAATTAACTTGTCAGCTGCTCTGGCACACAACAATCTCCTTCATATGGACCACCTTTCACACGTCCACAGATCAACTACTCTATTCAGCACACACACAGATTGATATATCTCCTTAGAACACACTCAGCAGACAGACAGACTGATTTCTCTCCTTAGAACACACTCAGATCGATTGCACTGCTCAGCACACACGTGGATCAGCTCTCTAGCTCATGCCCTCTTAGCATACTACACCTGCTCTAATACCAAATTAGATAATTAGTGAAGATAGTCTCACACAAAGGGTCGAGACCAAATTGTCTCGTTCACTCCAATTCAACAAACTCCACACAAATTGGATCTGAGAAAAATCTAGATCTAAACATAGACAATAAGAAAATGAGAAAAATCTAGATCTAAATATAGATAATAAGAAAATAAAAACGTGTAACATTTAATTTAATTGGTTATATTGAGATGATATTTTTATTAACATATATATATACGAAAGAATGTTAATTATTAAATATAAATATATAATTTTAATGACTTTTAATATATTAATAAAAATAAATAGAATGTATAAAAATATTAAAAGTTTTTAATTATTTATTTTTGATAATAATAGTAATTATACCATTGTGTAAAAAATTCAGGAACCATACGAACAAATATATAATTTAGTTTTAATTTTTTAATTAATTCTGGTTTGATGATATACTTTTATATTAATTAAATTATTAATATAATTAATTGTAAAATTTGTTTTTTTTTAATCTTTTTATTTATTAGTTATGTTAAAGGTTTATTTTGTGTTTTTCTTTTCTTTATTGTTGTAATAGTGAAAATTATAAAGAATAAAATAGTGAAAAGAATAAAGAATAATGAAGAGTATATGTTTATTAAGTTATAATTTAATAATTAGATAGAAGTTTTCTATTCAAATTAGCTAATGGGTGGAGTTAGTTAACATGTTTTTTTATCAAGTTAGTCACAAGCTCTTGTCATTAGTTCATAGATCTAGTTATTAAAAGTTTAGTATAAAAAAAATTAATTTGCAATTAATTAATGTTATTTTGCAACACTCAACAATGTCACCCTTAATTATTTCTCTAGATTTTGTGTGGAGTTAATTAACATGATTCTTATAAAGTTCGTCACAATTCTTATCAAGTTAATCATAAGTCCTTGTCATTAACCCATAAATTAAAATTTAAATATAAAAAAGAATGAATATGTAAATTAATATTACCCTTGCCACACTCAACAATGTCACCCTCTAGATTTTATTTACTACAAACTTTGGCTTTCACGTTTTATCATAATAAATCATCTTTGTAATGAAAAAATCACCTAAACCTACAAGCACATTCTCACAATATCACTATGTCTATAATAAACATTTCATATACATTATGTGCCATTGTGGGTATCTATGTGTCAACCGTGTTGATAAACAAGGGAGAGAGAAAAATAAATTTTAAAGTTTCGTTTTTAATTTCTTTACTTTGGAAGATGCAAAAATTATTGTGTTGTATTGTTTTTATAATATTATTTGTTTATTTTATGTTTTTATGTTGTAGTAACATATTAATAATAGTTTAGAATGATATATAATAATTAATTTTTATAATATAATGGTTATGTTATGATATTATAGTATTGGTTTATTTTATGTTTTCAACTTGTGATGATTTAATAATAATTATTTAAATTAATAAAATATAGTCAATAGTTATGTTGTCAAAGTGTTATCATTTCAATATTAATTTTTATCACAATCCCTTATAATGTTTTTTCATTTTGGTACTTGTTAATGTGATTCCCTTCATTATAATACAATTACCAATTACATTTTAGGAATTAGATGAAGAAGCTATTGATATTAGAAATTTTTCTTATTGTTCATTCTCTTGGTACTTTTTTTTCTTCTTATTCACTCTTTCAACCTAGATACCTTTTATTAAACAAAGTATATAATGCCTTTTTATGATATTCCTTTTCTCTTCTTACCCATCATACATCTATTTTTCCATTCAATTCCATTTTCTCCAATGGATTTTCCACCAAATCCTTATTAAGAACCACCTTATAACATTGTCCAAGTGACACCATCTCATTGTTAGAGAATAATGGAGAATACAATCTTATTGTTACAAGCAGATTTACGAGCGGTTCAGATCCAATTATTTCGGAGTCTGTTAAACCTACTCCTCTGCTATATATATGTAATTTTCTTCAGTGCAATTATAAAACTGTGAGTGTTTTCTGTGTGAGCTAATTCTTCCAATCTTAACATGGTATCAGAGCCTGGTCTGGCTTGATTCCCTCACGGGAAGGCTAGGAGAATATTGTGTGCATGAAGAGAAGCGTTTCCTTGTGACTGTGGAGAAAGGTCACCGGAGTTGCAAATTTGTTAAAATATACCAGCTGTCGTGAAGGGGCCATCATCAAAAGAAAGAGTGGAAGCCACGATTCTGTGTGGGAGATTGAAGAGCCAGAATCTAAGTGTATGTCCAGTGCAAATGACACACTGGACGTCTGTGTGGGGTCCTGGAATACTGCCTTCGTTTTGGTTTGCCATAAATGGGCCACCAAGACATCGAATGTAGAGCATCTGCTGATGATATCTTCCATTGCCGTTTGTTTCAGGGGTTGCAGCATCTCTAGAGAGAACGTAAATGCTCTATGATCTGTAGGATTTCATTTCCGGAAGTTTTTTTTTAAGGGTTATGCGCCTTTTTATGGCTTACTCGAAACTTGTAGTAAAAACATGCAAAAAAGAATGCTATCTGTGGAAGCCACCGTAATAGTCTTCATGTTTTCAATATATATATGTATGTGTTAATGTTTAAAGTTTTTTATATGTTTATGTAAAATAGGAACTTTTGTATCTTGATATAAGCTGGCAGCCCCGGTTTCAAGAACTTGTATCTTGATATAAGTTGGAAGCCCCGGTTTCAAGAACAACTATTCTTATTGGAAGTCACCTTGTATAATTGAATGTTGAGGACATTCCGTGTCCAAACTGCTCTTCTAGACACCGAAGGATAGCCGAAAGAAAATCCAACATGGAGGATTTGTTCATAGAATGCATCAATAATTGACATCTTTATCACGGAAGCCCCGATGAGCCGAGTTGTCAAATTGTCCATTGTACAAGTTCATGAATGATGGTCTGAAGCATTTATGCTTTAAATGAGTTGAATGGTAAGCTCGAACAAGAGGAAGAGAAAGAGCGCAGTCCAGAGGCATCAGAGTGGGTGTAGGAGCTGATGAAGACCAGTCAGACAAGTTGTGTTGTAACCATTTGTTATACTATGTAAGCATTAAAGGTGTGGTAGAAAAGAAAATCCATTTCTCCATTAAGGGGGAGTGTTAGAGAATAATGGAGAATAAAATCTTATTATTACAAGCAGATTCACGAGCGGTTCAGATCCGATTATTTCGGAGTCCGTTAAACCTACTCCTCTGCTATATATATGTAATGTTCTTCAGTGCAATTATAAAACTGTGAGTGTTTTCTGTGTGAGCTAATTCTTCCAATCTTAACACTCATTGCATATAATGCAGTCTAATTCTATCTTATCATACCTAGTCAGTCATGCATCTCATTGCATACAATGCACTTTAATGTCATCTTAACATATGTAGTCAATCATGCAAGGGAATCTACCCTTTGGTGTTTCTCGTAATACAATGAATATATATTGTAAGAGATATGTGTACTCCTTGATTGCCTAAATAGCACCGTTATTTAACAAGGTATTATTTTTGGTCTTTAGCTCAATCAATTGAAGTAGTCAAATTCTCACCATTGGGACAAACCAATTGAAGTTAGTTATCCATACCATGTCTTGTGAATTTTATTTAAAGATATTTATGCTTTTTATAAATTTAAAGATACTTGTGCTTGGTTATCAAATTGCATGGAATAATTGTATGATCTATAAAACCGCATGAGCACTAGGATGAAAAACTTGGAGAAAAGTCTATTGTCCTCTGGATTAAATGCATCTTGTATATTTTGCAAAAAATAAAACACTATCCAAGATTTCTAGCTCCATTGTGTCTCATAACTTTGATTATAGATTGAGTTATTAGAGCATGCTTAGTTGGTGATGATGATTTTTCCTATCTTACCACCCCATTTGAGTAGTTGTCAAAGTGAGACAAGTTTGTGCTTTCCCTTGCCCATTGTACCATACTCACTAGATTATGTTTAATAGCATTCAATGTGTCAATGCTCTTTGAACAAAAACTATAATTTTTATTAAAATTTTAAAAATGATCAACAATTGTTCATTTATTATAAAAAATTATTTATTCTTTTATTGATCAACATACTATTTGATATACGCATCAAGCCATAAGAGTAATAAGTAATAAGTTAATTGGATTTAGTTTGGATGGTTTTAAGGAATGATTGTTATCCTCCCCACCCTTTTCATTTCCCATAAATGACATGAATAAAAATCATAATAAGTTTGTTGTAATGACTAAAAACTTATATGTATTAGAAAGTTGCTTTTGATTCAAAATTGAATAACAAGACAACTGCTTTTAATAGAAAAAAAATAAATAAAAATACAAATTGTACCAAGTTCATCAATATTTATATAAAAATATAGCTCAACCGTACAAGATCACCCCCGGCTGCTCGCATTCTTACGAAATGTTTGTGTTGTTTTTTTATTTTATTTGTTTAATCTACATAGACATGGGTCCACATACCACGAGAAAACGCTGAAGTATTTTCAAGCCTTTTCATAATTTAAGGTAATCCCTTTTGTTGTTGCTAACATTCTTACAAAATTCTCCTGTGTGTCCTCTGTTGACGACTATGTTTTGTGTTATTTACTTATTCTATGCACCATTGTTTCACTAATATATACTAAATTCTGTGTGTATGTGTAAGCAACACATTAAGGATGATTTACATCACTTAAATGGTTAATTTTTGTGAAACAGCAACGTAAGTTAAAATCTAGAGAGGCTTGTTCCTCTCATATGGTCATTGTTGTCGTATCAGTGTGACTACTGTCTGTCGATACGACTTCATGTGTTGTTATTGGTTTATTTTGTGTTTCATTGTTATATTATATTAGTTTGTTTATTTCTAGAAATGGGAGAAGTTATATGATATGATTTTTTTTCGAAATTATTATTGAAATTTTGTTAAATAATTTATAGTAAAATTGAGAATTTTCAGGTTTGAAATTGAAGTTTTTTATTATAATTGATATTTATAATTTCAATAATATTTTTAAATTTTATTTTAATTTTACATAAAAATGATTAAAAAATATGACAAAAATATCAAATATTAAATTAATAAAAATAATAATAATAATAATTTTTATGTAAAATGTTAATTTAATTAAAATAATATTAAATTTCATATATAAATTTAAGATTAAATGTTATTAACAAGTATATGATGTCATTAAAAATAACCTTGTGTATAACAAAAGAATGCAATCTAAAGGTTCTTTTCATTAACTATTCTGTATAAATACTCTTTTATATATATATATA
>SNQJ01S0028215.1:61176-71416 GCA_010110895.2 Picea sitchensis | reverse complement strand
AAATGAACAATATGGGTTTCATATATAACTAGGGAGAAATAGATCAACAATGAAGCTGAAGAATGATCCTACCTGGGACAAAAAGCTGTACGCACTGGTGCAAAACGTTTAGGAAAAAACAAGCTTTCTCCTGTACATCTAGGCAGTCTTGGACAAACTCATTTTGAAGATACCATGCCTAGGTCATCTTGATGTCATGTGCATACCTTTCGGCTACATGGACCACCGGGCATCTCTCCTTTCTACATTTTATCACTAACTTGCACATCAGCAACTGGGACGCAAATCTGACTTCTGGTTTAAATGTTAGTATATGATGTCATTAAAGATAACCTCAATAATAATGTGTATAAGGGATATTGATAGGAATTTGTTTTTATCGAGGAATGCAATCTAAAGGTTCTTTTCATTGACTAACATTTTAGCTGCTCAACACATAAAGGAAAGCTTTGGGGTGTGTGTTTTTGTTGAATAAAGATGATGGATAAGACAATTTAAAAAAAAAATTAATAATAATTACTGTTCTTAGTCCTAGTTGATATACTTTACCACCTTAAAAAAAATATAATAAAATTGGTGAGGGAATAAGATAATCTTATAAACTAAGATCTAATTTTTTCTTTATAATTTTGAATTTTTTTTTTTTTTTTTTGAAATAATTGAAATTAAAAAATTTCATAACTAAAACTATAATACAAAATTGTTTTAAAAAATATATATTATACTAAATTTAAATATTATAATTTTTTTTTTTAAATCATAATTTTCTGGTTTCCACTTCTATCAAATAACTTTAACTAAAAAAAATACTCTAAAAAGATCTCCATTTATAAATAACATATTATAATTGATTTACATCAAAAATTAATTTTCATTAAATTAGCGAGTTTAAATTTACTTTATAAAAAAATTACTTCTGGTATATTTTTTTTTGTAAATTAGGGTATTATTCTATTAAAAATACAGTAAAAATACAAGCATGAAATTAGAAAAATCGAGGCTTGCCTTGATTGGGAAACCAAGCTAGAATATACAAGACCATCTTGCCTACCCGAAGAGGGGAAACTACGCTTGCAAAAAGAGTTATGGTGAATGTTTGTGTAGTTTTTTTCATAACACCAAAACTGGACAAAACTAAGGAAACTGAAAAAAGAGCACAAGGCTGGAAATTTCTTATGCATGCTAGTCACAGTTGGAGGGTCATCTGGATGAATCTCTTCTACAATGGGGTAGCCCCCAAAATTGTTGTCGCTATCTCTAGAAGAGGTGGAGTTGTCTAAGCTTGGTTCCTTGACTCAGAGAGTTGCACTCTTTATTAAAGGAGCCGCCAGCGCAATTTGCTTGCCTTGTGAAGTCTTTGTTGCTTGCTTGCTCGAATTCAGCTGAGGAACAGAGGTGTCAGGGTGGGTCGCAGAAGGAGGAAGATGGGCAACGGGGGAGGGTGGAGTGGAAAGAGTAGGGAGAACGGTGGAGGAGTGGGGTGAGAAAGGCGAGCTCGAAGGGATTTGAACAAAGAAACTCGGGAGGCTAAGGAGGGCAGGGGTGAGCAGATCCTTCACCAACAAATAGTTGTGACGATGTCTGGAGGTGTGATGTGGGGAGGGAGGGAGCCCAAGATTTCCTCCTTCCAATCATCTTACAGTTTCCTAAGTGAAGTAGGAATAGAGTGGTCATATCCATCCTAGTTGGCCATGATGGGCGAGGAAGGTGTTGTGGAAACACGCCCACCATGCCCGCTTCTCCCCAAGGTGGGGATGACACACTTACGGGGAGGCATATATGAAGGGTTGATCCTGCAATGCATAGAGGGGGGATAGAGCCACTGCTTGCGGAGGACCAAGAGGCTGTAAAAAAAGGAGGAATGCTATAGGTGGTCGAGGGAGATAAAATGAAAATGGTTGGGCGTGGAGGGGCGTAAGTTGAGGACGATCAATGCCTGCATACTCAGGGCATGCAAGTGATGTGTTGGAGCATCTCACTGAGTAAATTCTTGATGTCTTGGGAGGAGGGGTGAGTTAATTTACATGAGGGGAGAATGAGGTGGAACGCACCAGGTCACTATTTCACATGTCATGGGATCTTGTGTTTCCCGCTAGGTGGGTAGGAGTGGTAGTCACATTCGAGGAAAAAGAGTCCATGAGGGAAATGTCGATGCAATCTCGCTTAAACGAGTCATTGGAAATATCATCCAGAGTGTGATCCTTAAGGTCAAAATTGTCCATGATGCTTTCATTGGAAATTCTGTCTACAAGGGAGTTATCCTTACGTCGAACATGGTGGAAAGAAATGGAGTCCCTGAATTCCAAAAGTTGCAGAAGTTGAAGTCCTTGATCCACTCTCCAACTAGGGGAATATTTTTTATCTTTGGGAGCCATTTTTAAGACATATTTCCATGGATATGATGAGTTGGGAGTCAACTTCGACCATGAGAGGGAAGAGAACTCTTTTGTGCGCTAATCGAAGATCGAGGAGGAGACTTGAGAATTATGTGACATTGTTGTTGTCATGGCCAATGGTGCCATAGAAGAGTCGAAGAATGTCACCTAAGACATCTCTGAAAACACTGCCAAAGCCCGAAGGACCAAGAATTCCTTTGGAAGCTCCATCAAAGTTGAGTTTTAGGAAAGCATGAGGAGGACGACACAAGTGCTTTGGACTAGAGGGAGACCTTGTGTGGGCATATAGGTTCAAATGAGTTCCCATATGGGTGTGAGAAAACATGTCCCATCTCTGCAGAATTAATGCTTCATTTGGTTGTGCTTGAAAGTCTTGGTTGGACCAGGATTGGAGATTAATCGTTTCCAAAATATGTTTTCTGCAGGTTTCCCATAGTGAGTATTTATAGGAGGAGTGATATTCGATTATGCTTTGGTTGCACACTTTCCAAATTTTCCAGATAATGAAACCAGGGAGAAGATGCCAAATATAGTTGAGAATTGTGTTCTAGTAAGGATTTTCAGCCCATGTTTTAAGAGATTGAGTGATATTACCATGAACTATGTTGGATCTTCTACAAGAAATCACTACATTGTCTCAAAGAATGTTGTTGAAGGGGTAGTTGTCAAGGAGGTTGTCTAAGGATTCCTCATTGTTGTAGTACAGAGAACCGTGAGAAGGTCCATACAATCCTCTTTTGAGAATGTTTTCCCAAGTTAAGATGTGTCTATGCTGAACTAGCCAGAAAAAAGTTGAGATCTTAGGCTAGCTTATGAGGGACCAAAGTTTGGACCAACAAGGATTTGGAGGATCTGGCAGAGGGGGGTGAGAAGTTGATAAGCTTCTTTGACTGTAAAAAATCCTTTTGGAAGGTACCCCCATCTTAGCCTGTCATCGTCCTAGTCGATTTGAATTTTCTGGTTATTCATATTTTGCTTGATTTGAGCTTTGGTCTCTGCAGGAAGATAAAGAAGGGAGTTGTGAAGCGGTAACCATTTCATGAAGTTTTATTGGTCATTAGTATGCCAAAGGTCTTTGACATTCGTGCTTTCTTGAGGTGGGAGATTGTACTGTCTTCCCAAACATCGAAGTTGCTACCAAGAATACGTCCGAAACTTGGCTTAGGTGCCATTCCTGATTTCCAAAAAGCTATTTTGTTGAATGAGATGACACTGGAGTTTTGTAGAGCTCCATGTGAGGGATCCTTGAGAATAAGGAGTAAAACAGATCAGGTTGTGCTTGTTGGGTATCTGTTATATTCTTTGCATGTGTATGTGTGGGCGCATCAAATATGACAACTGCGTCTAACGATCCCTCGTAGTAGTTCGTTGTTTTTGCCGAGTGCGTTGGGCACTTCCCTAGAGGGGTCCCAGGGGGGCAGGTATGCCCCCCCCTGGTTACACGTAGCGTTCGAGGCAGTGCCCCAAAATATTTGTTTTGGGCATTTTTTTCTATTTTTAGCGGATTTTGCTATTTTTAGCAGTTTACTAAAAATAATCCTGGTTTTAGGGATTAGGGTTTTGGTAACTACGGAATATCTAAAAACATTGTATATATTGTATAGTGAATGGTGAAATTCAATATAATGAATATAATAAATATTTTCTCGGTTGAGGGTTTCTGGTATAAAATCTCTGTGTACTCTATGTATGAGCCATTGATTAAATATTGTTTTGCTTAAAAATCTATATGCATTGCTTTACTTCACAGGTTTAAAACTTACAGTGCAGGCTCCAATTTGGAGCATATTGTTTGTGCCATAGTTGTGCCCAAGGATTGGACTTGTTGGAGACCCAGTTCCACCAGGTTTTCACGCTGAGAGTTTCATTTCTCTTGATTAGATCCATTAGGCCTAAGCCGCCCATTTTCTTTAGTAAACAGATTATGTCCCACTTTACCAAATCCCATTTGTGGGTTTTATTATTACCACCGCATAGGAAAGTGCATTGTATTTTCCATATAGTTTTGAGAACCTATTTGGGGGTTGTAATAACATAAAAGAGATACAAAGGCATTGCTTGCAAAACAAACTTAATGAGAACTAAAATCCCACCTAGATCAAGGGTTCGAAAAGTCCATGAGGACATATTTTGAGTTAATTTGTCAATGAGTTCCGTCCAGGTGGAGTGTTTGATGGTTAAAGCAATTAGGGGGGAACCCAAGTATTTGGAGGGGAGAGAGGAGGTAGAAAAACCCAGAGTTCTGGCAATATTTATTTTTGTTTTGGGGGGAGTGGTGAATAACAAGATGAGATATTTCTCCAAATTGATTGTGTCTCCCAAGGCATTTGAGAAAGCATTGAAAAGGCTCTGAAGGGTACATGATTCTTCAATGGAGGGGTGTGTAATGTACACCACCTTTTAGAGAGGTGATGAGGAGACTCAGTGGCCTGGGCACCCCCACTAGGTCATAACCTCACACTGAGGGGGGAGGTCAACTAGGCTAAAGGTACAATTTTAAGTTGACTTGAGAAAGGAAAGGGATAAAAGGAGTAAAAGATAACTCAACAGAAGAATAGAAGTTAACCCTTGGAGTTAACCTAACTCAATAGAGAATTAGAAGGAAAATTATAAGTAAGAGGCTAGGGCGAACCTATTATTCATTCTGAATTTGGTGTATTGCTTTTTATTTCTCTTGAGCATTCAATTTGGGGGTTTTGTTGTACAAACCCTTGTGAGCAACTCAGCGGTGAAATATCCACTCACCTTGTTCCACAACTTGGTCTTGGAGATGAAAGATTCCTCCAGACCATTCTATTCTCAGCATATCTCCTTCTAGAGCTTCAGAAGATAGCAGGGCCATACTGTTGGGGAGTTTCCAGCAAGGGTGCACCATACCATTGAGAAGGGTTCGTTCTAGCCAATCAGGAGGAGCGTTGGGCATTCCATCAGTTGGGTTTTACTTCCAAGTGCTCCATCATCATTTTGAGGGTTTCTTGGAGGAGTTATCATCACTCAATCTTCAGCAACAATTTGGGATGATTTGGAGGTTAGGAGAACGTCTCACTTNATCTGCTTGAGATCTGGATCTGAAACTTCTCCCATGGGATTCTCTTGGCTCAATCTATATTCTTGGAGAGTTTCACATCATTTGGAGGTATATCTCCTCAAGGACGAGTTGTCTGGGGTTTCGGCCATTCAGGAGGGTGCAACTCCCTTGAAAGATTCATCATTTGGAGAGGTTGGCCTTGGACGTTGGGCTTGAGACTTCAGGAGGAGGATCCCACTACCCTGATCTATCATCTGACCAAGTTTGGACTCATTTGGAATCATCTTCCATTAGGGCCGAATTATTGAGGGCTTCAGTCTTCTCTTGGAGCGTGGCTTCTTCAGCTGGAGGGTTTGTATTCAGATCTGCTTGATATTGGTCTTCATTTCTTATCTAGCCTTTGGAGGCTTCTTTGTATTGATGGGAGCATTTTGTAGCATCTCATACTTGTTGTCTACTAGAGCCATCTGAAGATTATTCTAGATCTTCTCTTTTTATTGTATCTGATTTTTGCTTCTATAATAAAGGTCATATCTTTGCTTGTGTTCTACATCTTGAGTATATTGTGATCTTCATGTGTTGAATGAATCTTGTATGAACATACTTAATATCTGGAAACTTTAATAAAACACCTGCACAACATACACAACCGAGCTAGATAGTGGTCTCAAGTGAAAAAATTGGCTTGGGATCATTACAGGGTGTGCCAGGAGGAAGTTGTCATCAACAAATTGTTGGTGGGTTAGGTGCTGAATGTTGTGGAGGATTAGGCCTTTTAGGGAGTCGTTTAAGCAAGAACTTGTTAACATTCGACTTAAGCCTTATGCCATGAGGATCAACAAAAAAGGGGAGAGGTTATCACCCGGATGGATGCCTTTGTCGAGGGAGAAGGTGGGGGAGGGGGAACCATTAACAAGAACAAAGAAAACGACAGAGGAAAGGAGAGAGAGGATCTAGCGTACCCAAAATTGACCGAAGCTAAAGGCTAGGAGAATATTTTCGATGTACTCCCAGCTGAGGTGATCAATAGCTTTAGAGAGGTCTAGTTTGAGAAGCATCCCAGGTTTCTTGGTGGTTTTTAGAGAGTCGATAACCTCATGGGATAGAATAATAACATCAAGAATCTGTATTCCTTCAACATAGTATGTTTGCTTCGATGATATGCACAGGGGAAGGAGGGGTTTTAACCTATTGGCAATGAATTTTGTGATGATTTTATAAATAACATTACAAAGAGATATGGGTTTGTACTTACATGGAGCCACAAAGTTTTCTTCTTTGGGAATGATGGTGAGAAAGGTGGGGTTGAGGGCCAGGATGACCCATTGATGCCTACAAGTTTCTTCTATGATTTACAACACCTCCAGCTTTAGCATATCCCAACAGGCATGGAAGAAATTGATTGTGAAACCATCAGGTTCAGGGGAAGTATTTTCCTTCATTTGCATGACAGATGATTCGACCTCCTAAAAAGTAATTGGGTGCATTAAGGAGGCATTGTGTTGATCTGTGACTAGGAGGGGAATGTGGTTGGTCACCTGTTGGATGGCTTCTCCCCTTGAGAGGTTATCCTCCAAGAGTAGATCTTCATAATAAGATATCAGCTCAGTTTCGATGTCTTTGTGGGTTTCTATTCTATATCAATATAGTTTTTTTAGACAAGAGATCCTATTATGCATTATGTGTTGAATGGTCGAGTGGTGGAAGAAAGAGTTGTTAAGCTCTCCTTCTTTTAGAGAGGTGATTCTTTGTTTTTGTTTCCAAAGCATTTCTTCCTACAGAAAACGCTCCTCTATTTTTTATTGAAGTTTTTCTTCTCTATGGGAGAGAGCCTCCGAGCATCCCTCCTTGATGATTTGTTGTTGACGAGATTCTATAGTCTGCCCCAAATTAGTTTTGGCCAAGAAGATGTTGCCAAAAGTCGATATGTTCCATATTTTAAGATGTTGTTTCAACATTTCTAATTTTTGTTGGAATCGATACATTTTGGAGTGGCCCAGTGGATGGATGGAAGACCACGAATTTTGGATCATTGGCTTGAACTCTAGATTGGTTAGCAAAAAAAATTCAAATTTCAAGGGGCGAAAACGATTTTTACCACTTTGATGCCAGTTCATGTAGATGGGCCAGTGGTCTAATACTTAGTAGGGGAGGATAATATTGGATAGTTCATCCTTTTTTGTTGTTATTTCTTCATAGAATGGAAATATGTCAAGGCGTGAGGGGATATGAGAGGCCCCTCCACATCGGTTATTCCAGGTGTAGATTCCATTGGTGGTTTCTAGGTCCACCAAGTCATTTCTCTCAATGAATATCTTGAATCTAATGTCCTCCTATGAGAAGGCGACAACCCCCTTTTTTTTCCAGAAGACTGGTGATGAGGTTGAAGTCTCCACCGAGGATCCAATTTTGTCTGGGATTCTCTTGTTTATACCAATCGAAAAATTTTAGAAGGTTGGTTTTTTGTTCTTAATTTTGCGGACCTTAGACATTGGTGATGAAGCTATACACATTTGTGCCAATGAGATGAAAGAACGCTGAGATGGATTTTTTGGTGGTGTTGAAGTCATTGAGGATGATAGATGAGGGGTTCCAAGCGATTGCAAGACCACCAGAAGCCCTGGACGTGTCGACTACAATGGAGTTACTATTTTCCAGAGAGGCGATAATAAATCCTGAAGATTATCGTTATTGGATTTTGTTTCTTGAATCAGAAGTATGGTGGGTTTTTCTTGGTGAATTTTCCTGTGGAGCATTATGTGCTTTCTGAGACCATTGATGGTCCTGACAATCCAAGAGATGACTTTCATATGTAACATGGAGAGTGTGAAAGAAAAAATTCAGTGAGCTAAGCATATTTCCCTGACTCCACTAACCTAGATCCCAAAGAGGAAATGTGTTGGAGATCTATTTGGTGTCCTCGCTTTTTGAGATCTTTGACCACTTTTTTTAGCTCGATTGGGGGGTTGTTTTGTATCGCAAGTCTGGCGTGCATTTTTTCTTTGTTGAGAGCTTCCTTCAGGAGATGGATATTCTTTGGAGCGATTGCATGGAAGGCTTGTTTTTTGCATCCATCCTTTAGACCTAGGAGATCTAACTCACCCAGATCCAGGTCTCCCATGTCTTCATCCACAGAGGCATCCATATCTTGGCTAGTGGAACAGATCGATTTTTTTGATAGTGGCATTGAGGAATGAATGGGCTAGGTGTTGATCTTTGTAGGAATTGTATCTAAAGAGGAGTTGTTTCCCTAGTTTTGCATGGGCTCCTGGTGCTTCTTTTTGGGGGTTGACTAGATTTCTTCCTCAATGGGAGAGGCTCCATCCGATTGTTGGGCGAGAGCTTAGAAATAGTTTCTTGTTGACGGGTTCATGGATTTTATAGCCACATGGGTCTTACAGTTGTATCGGCATTAGGTGGGGATTGTTCAGAATACTTTTTCATCTGCAAGGGTAGCTCCTTTTGGAGTTGTGGCTAGCTTGTTTTGAGGGAAGTCTCTGAAGAGGTACCCGTGTTCATGGCATTTGCGACATTTGCGGCATTTGCAGGGGACATGTTGATAGTCTAGAGTTTGGATCCGTTATGTTTCTTCATGTGCAAGGGAGATGAAGTCTGGCAGGGCTTTGGCGATGTGCATGTAGACACAGATCCTGATATAGGAGGTATATTTTTTGGTCTTGGTTTTCTCTTCTATTTTGACGAAATTACCCAGGGCATTGCCAACGTTTTTAAGGGTTTCGTTATCCCAGTAGTCTTGAGGTATGGAGTAAACTCTAATCCATAGAGGAGCCCGTGTGAAGTCTTCTTTGTCTAGACTGAAGTGTTTTGTCCAGTTTCTTATGTATATCCCAACAGAGTTGAAGAAGTAGGGGCCTCCTTCTAGTATTTTGTCCCTGTCATCGAGCCAAGTGAATATGATGGTGAAAAAACATTTTTATCTGAATTGGATGTCGAAATGCACCTTCGGTTTCCATTTCACTGCGATCCAACTTAGAAGGGCACGTTCTGTGGGCCAGATTCCAATGAATTTTCCTATGAGCACATAAGTTTTCATGTGCTCAATTCGAGCATTGATTTGGGATGGAGGAAGCTCAATCCTAGGTCTTTCCTTAGATTGGACAATGCATGTGCTTGTTTTGGTTGCATCCGGAGCTGGGTTGGTCTCATGCAGCTGAGTAAGTGCCAATTAGTCAGAGTTCTTCATGGGGTTTCGATCTTTTTGCATGGGTTATTGGGTATTTCCAGGAGCATGGTTTAGGGCATCTTTGTAAGAAAGGGAGGAGCCTCGGCTCCTCCAATGGGGGAGACATGTGCGTCTAAAGCTCGCGCTTTAGTTCTATGGCAGCTCAAACGAAGGTGAGAGAAGTCAAAGGTTTGTGCAGGACAAAAGAAGCTAGCATCAACGGAAATCATGAAACTGAATTTATCTTGTCCACTCATGCTAAATTCAAATCTATACCCAAATATTTTTATAATATTATTCACAACTATAAAACACATCTACCACTTAGTAGAACCTTACTATGACTATTAAATTTCACCTAGAAAATATCACCGAAAAACATTTCGTAGAACCTTTAAACTACCACTATTAAATCTCTTAATAAAAAAAGTAAGTCAAGACTCGAGACTCACTTGAACCCAACCATCACAATGAATCGTAGTTATAAAAAACGTTATCAGCCCTAGAATTTTTTTTTTAACCATGGGAAGAGTATATCCAACAGCCCGCAAGCCAGATATACCAATAACTTGTGACTCAGCAGGGGCCGAGACGTCCCGAGGCCCACACCGGGTGAACCTCTATCCCAGGGGT
>SNQJ01S0028215.1:39600-52695 GCA_010110895.2 Picea sitchensis | reverse complement strand
TATATATATACATTTAAATATTAAATATAGATTTATATATTATATATATATATATAGTTAAATATTATATATATAGATTTAAATATATTTTTTTGTTAATGTTGACCCATTCGTCAGATATCTGAAGAACATAACATCTAATGCTCCATGTTATGATCATCAGATAACTGACAAACCTAATTGTTGGTCCCATAGTGTAATACCCCTAGACCTAGCCCCAATTAAAATTGTAAATATGTTTTATAGGCTGGTTAGCCAAGTTATTATAAGTGAGAAGGATTATGTGATGATTAGGTTGGGGAGCCTAGATGGTAAAGGCCAGTGAGCCTATTTTTGTATATGTAAATACTCATATCATTAATATAATACATCGTTGTATGTAGAACAACCATGATAGAAGATTATGGGGGATTGAACTTCATTAGGAAGGGAAAGGGAGGGCTAAGAGCCTAGGAAAGGGGTTAATCTAGAGGGATTATTGCCAAAGGAATATTATAATATTATTCCTAAAGACTATGGTGAGGATAAATATTTTATCCTAAGTTCTTATGGAAAAGAGAATGATTTACAAGTGGAGAGAATTGAGCTCTTTGAGAGCCATGTGTCATCAAGGGAACATGAAAATAAAGGTTGGGGGGAATCAGTCCATTTCTCACTCACTGAGACGTTCACACACTCAACCATTCATGCCATCATCTTTACCTCTGGAACCTGCACACACTCCTTGAGATACCCATACTTTTCCTATTATTAGTTGTAAATTGTATCCCTCCTAGTATGCATAGTGCACCTATACCTACCTGAGCCAATGTTGTACCTTTATTTTATTAGGAACATATGTTCCATTCCCTGAATGTTGGTTCTCCCAAAACATGTTCCTTAGATGAATGTTGATGTTGTCTTCACCATTACATGTAGTTGGTTGACTTAAGCATTGAACTGAAGAAACAAGTTGTCAGGCTCGTGGGATTGAAGAGGCGGATTTTCAAGCCCACGTATTGAAGAGGTAGTTTTTAAGTCCTGTGAGCAACTCTCCAGGTGATAGAATTGTTGGGGAAAGTGATTTATTGAGGGATACCAACTGGAACTACAGTGCTATGAGACTTCCTATCTGACCTGTTGTTGAATCCCTGGAAGTTAAGTGGGATAGCTGAAGGACCATCGAGAAAAGAAGGGGCACAATTCCTAGGGTGGGACAGACATGTGGGGAATGAGAGACTATAGTATGGTAGTTAGAGTTGAATACTAGGATGAAATCCTTCATGTTGTATGTATTGTATCAACCTAGCTAGGAATCCCTTTACCCGGGTGGAGTTTAGTCCCAGCTTTGGGGTGACCCATTGTTGAGAGTTATGAGCAGCATGGTCAAAGGATGGGAGGATCGTGGAAGGTATGCACGTAGTTGGTGGTCTTCTATAAAACAAAAGTATATTTTTTTTAAGAATTTACATGATGTGTATTTATACATGTGTTTATGGGTTTTTCCTGTGTATGCTACATGAATATTTTTATTGTTATTTCAACATGAATATTTCTATTCGCATAATATGTTTGTTTTCTTAACTTCTCTCTCTCTATCTCTCTCTCTCTCTATATATATAAAAATTAAATTATTGTGTTTATGGAGTGGCATGACACAACGGTCTATGGTTGGGTATGTTATAATTTGGTATTAGAGCTCTAGTTTCCAACAATGAGCCTAGAAGGGACAAGCAAGTGAATCTGACTTGATTATGTGAAATTAGGACCAAAGACCCAATTTATGTTGTTAATCTCTTCGAAAATTTGAAGAAATTGACCAAGCGATAAAAATTGTGTAATTTAATACATGTTCACATAAATTACAACCTGGGATGGGTCAAATTTGAAGCGCAAGGTGTGCGCAAGAGATTTTTGAAGTCCCCAAAAGAAGAGGGATCTCGCTATGAGAAGGTGAATGAGAGATATCTTTCTGGGAAAGGTATGAATCCTTCATGGTCGCCAAATCTAGAAAAAGAGTGTGGCGACTAACCCCTCAAGTCCTTTAGACTTCGTTGCTTCGACAATTTTTAAGTCTTTGAAAAAAAGGAGGTAAAATCCTCGAAGCTCCGAAGTCCCAAAGTGAATCTACGTCGTAGATCACTGGGAGGAGTACTTGACCATTGGAATTTCAAAAGGACAAATATGGGTCATTTGATCAAGCACAGATCAGGAGCTGAGGCATAATGGAGAAGATCAGATCCCAACAGTCAGATCTATGCACGAGCGATTGTTAGCTGTAGATCTCACGACAGTTCATATATTCGCCACTCTAGGAGAAGTGAGTCTTTAAGATTCCAAGAAGAAAATGTCCTGAAGTCTTGAACTCTGGAGTACATCTGAATCATTCATATTTAGGGACACATGTCCGCCGATTAGAGATAATTCACTATTTTGACGTTCAAGAAACTTGTTGTGTTTTGTTGAAGACTTCCACGAATACCTAAGCTCTGAAGTATCGGAGTGGATCTGGACGATCCATTGTTTGGGACACGTGTCTACAAATTATCAATTATTCACCCTTCAGGAGGATTGTAGGAGAAAATTTGTTTTGGTGCAGAATTTCCAAATTCCAAGAGCACTGAAGTCTCGAAGTTTCAGGGAGCAATTTTTTGAGAGTTCAAAAGTTCGACGTTCAAGAGTTTTAAAGTATGTTGTTGTGAAATATTTTGAAGCCCGAAGTTCTAAAGTCTCAAAGCGCCAGAGTGACGTGGCATGCTGACGTCACGTAGGGTGACGTGGACATGTTTGGGAGTTCAAAAGTTCATAGTTCGAGAGATTTTTTTTATTATCCTGAGAACTTCTCCAAAGCCCGAAGCTCTAGAGCATCGAAGCAGTAAATCTATGGAGAGAGAGGGTTCGAGAGTTTTCTAGTTAGGAATTTGGGAGTTTTGAAGTGTGCTATTGTGAAATCCTCCGAAGCACGGAGTCCTGAAGTCCTGAATCATCAGAGTGACGTGGCATGATGATGTCATGTAGGGTTACATGGACCCAATCTATGCATGCCATGTGTCATCTTATTTAGTTTTTTTCACAGACCTTTGGTACCAAGTGGAATGGGACACGTGTCACCCGTCGATTGGTCCATGTGTCATCTCCTTATTTAATAGACATACCACCCCGTTGGTGTGTAATTTATCATAAGACTTTGGAAGTTCTAAGAGTCGGCATTTAGGGAAATGAGAGTATGTTGTTGCAAGAAACTCCGAAGAACGAAGCGTCGAAGAATCTCTTTGGGAGTTTTCCAATTCAACATTCGGGATAAGTAAAGCATGATGCTATGAAAACCTCTAGAGCCCCAAATTTGCGAAGCTCTGAATAAGATTGTTTTATCTAATCTCTTGGTCATAGCCATGGTCACATGAGATTGAAAGCTAAAGAAAAGGGGCTAGTGCCTGAGAATTTTTTTAACAACAAAAAAGGAAGGGGCTTAGAGAAGGAGTCTGTGGGATTATGATTTGTACGAACCCACACCTAAAGGGATAAAGAGGGTTGGTGTATATTCTAAGAGGATCCAACAAGTGTCCAAGAGCTAATTTGGCTCTGAACAAGAAGAATAATTGTACATGGATTACCTCCTAGGAATAATTGTACACGGATTATTCTTCACTTATATAAGGAAGAATTTCTATCTATCAGCTCAAGGGAAAGGATTCTATGTTGTGGGACCAACTTGTGCAGGTGCATCATATTAAAGAGAAAAATGTTACTTGAAAGGAATTCAAGAAGCATTTTCAAAAGAAATACTTGACTAAGAGATATTATGACAAGAAAATGAAGGAGTTCTTTGAACTGAAGATAGGGAGTTTGACCGTCGATGAATATGAAAGAATGTTTTTAGAACTCTTAAAGTACATCTCCTTCATCAAGGATGAGACAATTAATATTAAGAGGCATTTTAGTGGTTTGAAATCATTCATCAGTGAAAATATACAATATGATGATCCCAAAACTTTAGAGGAGATCATAAGGTGAGCTAAATTCCTATATGATCAACATAAAGGAAAGAAAACTTTCCAAAAATCTCGGGAATACAAGAAGAAGTACAATATGGAACAAAGGAAGAAGGGGAATAAGCCACTATTCTTCATAAATAGTCCTTCGGGAGAGCGAACTTATAGAGAGACCGAAACGATTGAGATAGGGGGAAAGGCCAAGGAAGCCACCTATTCAATGTTGGGGTTATAAGGGAGATGATAAGTATAGATATTGTCATCACAAAAGTGAAAAGGTGAGAGTTGTTCACAATGTACAGGAAGTTGAAACAATGGAGGACATGGGCAGGAATGTACCCATGATCTATGCATCCCTTGAAAACAAGAAAGCCAAGTTTCAGTCACACATTATTGAAGTGGAATGTATGATCAACAACCAAACAATTACAATTTTAATTGATCCAAAATGTAGTCATAGTTATATAGATCCTAATATGATGGAAATATTTAATTTTACAAGAAGAAAGCATGGAAAATATTGGTTGGTCCAGCTGTCTACCGGAGCCAAAAGAAAATTTAATGATATGGTTAAGTCATGTTCAATGGACATGAATGGACTGAGCACCAGTGCATATTTGAATATATCGCCTTTAGGTTTCTATGGTTGTCTAATTGGTATGGATTGGCTTGACAAACACCATGCTATCCTAGATTGTTATAATAAAGAATTTACTTGATAGGATGAAGAAGGGAACCTAATGACAATACAAGGAATTCCCAGAGCCATAACTATCAGATAAATATTAGCATTTCATTTGAAGAAATTTTACAAAAAAGGATGTCAAATATTTGCAACTCATATGGAAGAAACACCTAAAGATAAGGTGTCATATATTGAATATTATGCAGTGCTAAAGGAGTTTGATTGTGTATTTAATGAAATACCAGGATTAAACCCTAAAATCCATATTGATTTCTCCATCAATCTAATGCCTGGAGGAGCTCCAGTATCCAAGACCCCTTATAGGATGAGTACCCTAGAATTAAAGGAGATGCAAATGCAACTTGAATAGATTCTGAAGAAGGGGTATATATGCCCAACTGTGTCACCTTGGGGTGGTCCAGTATTATTTGTGAGGAATAAGGATGGAACATTGAGACTTTTTATTGACTTCAGGAAGTTGAACAAAGTAACTATAAAGAATAAGTATCATTTTCCAAGGATCGATGACCTCTTTAATCAGTTGAAGAATGAAAAAATATTCTCCAAGATTGATCTCAGGTCATGTTATCATCAGGTAATAATTAAAGATGAATACAACAAGACTCCTTTCAGAACAAGGTATGGTTATTATGAGTTCACAGTGATTCCAATTGGGTTATCAAATGCACAAGTTGTCTTCATGAGTTTAAGGAATGGTATTTTTAGAGAATACTTAGATAAGTTTGTCATTGTATTTTTGGATGAAATTATTATATATTCCAAGTTAGAATAAGACCATGAGAAACAATTAAAGATGGTATTAGCAGTATTAAGGGAGAATCAATCGTATGCCAAATTGAGCAAGTGCTCATTTTATCATAACCAAATTCATTATCTGGGGCATATCATATCAGAGGAAGGGATAGAAGTGGATCTTGAAAATATTGAGGCCACTAGAGGATTGTCATCACCTAAGAATGTTACAAAAGTCAGATCCTTCATGGGCCTTGCAGGCTACTACAAAATATTTATTTCAGGATTCTCAACGATTGCACACCCAATCACTTCCTTGCAAAAGAAGGGAGTGAAGTTTCAATGGAAATTGTAGCATGAAAATATTTTCCAACACTTGAAGCAATTTTTAACCACTTCTCCAATACTAAGGATTTCTAATCCAAATTAAGACTCCATTGCATGAATAGATGCATGTAAATAAGGACTTGGTGGAGTCCTCAGTCAAAATGGGTATGTTGTGTGTTATGAATCAAGGAATTTGAAGGAGCATGAAATGAATTATGCCACTCATGATTTAGATTTGGTATCCATAGTGCATGCCTTGAATAAGTGGAGGCACTACCTTGTGGGGAAAAGGTTCTATTTGAGGACATACCATCATGGTATGAAATATTTATTTGGACAACCAACTCTAAATGTCAGGCAAAGCAGGTGGTTAGAACTTCTTAGTGAATATGACTTTGATATAAATCATATCAAAGGGAAAGAGAACAAGGTGGATAATGCAATAAAAAAAGAGTGCATGAGTTGCATGCTACATCCATTTGAATGTACTAGCATGATTTGAAAGACAGTATTCGAGGTTGCAAAATCAGATTTTCAATACATGGAATTAGTGGAAAAATCACAACAAGGTATTTTGCGGTAGAACATTGAGGACTACAAGATGATAAATGATGAAATTATCGTGTACTAAAGCATAATTGATGTACCAAATTCCTAGGAATTGAAAAATATGATATTCATATAAATGGATAACATACCTTATGCTGGACACCCAGGGTATCAGAAAACTATTGCAACTGTCAAGAGCCAATATTATTGGCCAAGTATGAAGAAAGAAGTTGTTGAATACATTGCCAAATATTTGGAGTGTCAGAACATCAAGGTTGAGCATAGACACCCACTTGGGTTGCTGCAACCATTACCCATACCTGAGTGGAAATGTTAAGTGATAACAATGGACTTCATCACCAAACTTCCCAGAACAAGCAATAAGCATGAATCTATTATGGTAGTGGTGGACAAGCTTACCAAAGATTCCCATTTCATTCCAGTGAAGCTCACTCATAAGGAAACTAACATTGTTGATATTTATATGAGGGAAATTTCTCGATTGCATGGTATACCCAAGAAAATTGTGTTTGACAAAGATCCAAAGTTTACATCAATTTTCTTCAAAGGATTATTTAAAGGATTTGGAACAAGTTTGAATTTTACCAAAACTTATCATCCATACTTTTATGGGAAAATAAAAAGGGTGAATCAAGTGATTGAGGATATGTTGAGGATGTATGTGATGTATAAACCATCAAAATGGGAAGACTAACTACACTTGGTAGAATTTTCTTATAACAATGGGTACCAAGCATCCCTAAAGATGATCCCATTTGAGGCACTTTATGGCATAAGGTGCAACACACCTGTAAGATGGGACAACCCAAAAGATAGAGCAGTGGTTGGATCATATTTAATTAGGGAAATGGAAGAGAAGATGTCAAAAATAAAACAAAATTTAAAGGCTTCTCAAGACATGTAGACAATCTATGTTGATAAGGGAAGAACTCACAGGGAATTTAAAGTGGGTGACCATGTATTCTTGAAGGTCGGGTACAACAAAAGTTACCTGAAGTTGGTAAATTGTTCAAAGTTGTCATCTCGTTATTGTGGGCCATTTGAAATCCTAGAGAGGATTGGGTCTGTAGCATATATGATTGCATTACCTACATCAATGTCTATTCATAATGTATTACATGTATCATTACTAAAAAAGTATATACATGATGCTAGTAATGTTATTGATTGGAATGTCATTCAAGTTGAGCAAGAAGGTGTTTTTCAAGTGCATCTAGTGTTCATACTAGATCGGAATATCAAGCAGCTTTAGAATCGAGACATATAGCTAGTAAAGGTCTAATGGACCTGGTACGGTCTTGAGGATGCAACTTGGGAGAACAAGGATGCTATGCAGGAAGAATACCCACATCTTTTTGAATATTTTTTAAAATCTTGGTGATAAATGTATATGTATACACACACACACACACACACACACACACACACACACACACACACATATATATATTTCAATGAGGAAAATGCATAAATAAGGGGACGTGAATGTAGTACCCCTAGACCAAGCCCCAATTGAAAGTGTAAATATGTTTCATAGGTTGGTGAGCCAGGTTGTTATAAGTCATAAGGCGTATCTGATGATTAAGTCGAAGAGTAGAGATGCTAAAGTCTAGTGAGCCTATTTTTTTATATGTAAACACTCATATCATTAATATAATACATCGATGTGTGTAGACCAACCATGATATAAAAGTATGGGGGACTAAAGTAGAATAGGAAGGGAAAGGGAGGGATAAGAGCCTAGGAAAGGAGATAAGCTAGAGGGCTTATTGCCAAAGGAATATTATAATATTATTCCTAAAGAATATGGTGAGGATAATTATTTTATCCTAAGTTCTTATGGAAAAGAGAATGATTTACAAGTGGAGAGAAACGAGCTTGTTGACAACGATGTGTCATAAAGGGCACATGCAAATAACGGTTGGGGGAAATTAGTCAATTTCTCACTCACTAATCCATTCACACACTCATCCATTCAAGCCATCATCTTTACCTCTAGAACCTCCATGCACTCCTTGAGCTACCCGTACCATTCATGTTATTAGGAGTAAACTGTATCCCTCATGGTATGCATAGCACACCCCTACCTACCTGAGCCAGTGTTGTACCTTTATGTTATGAGAAGAATTTGGTCCATGCCTTAAATGTTATTGCTTCCATCACATATTCCTTAGTTGAACGTTGTTGTTGTCTTCAACATTACCTGTAATTGGTTCACTTAAGCACTGATATGACGAAATGGGTTGTCAACCCCATGGGATTGAAGAGGAAAGTTGTCAGGCCTGTGTATTAAAGAGGCCGCTTGTCAAGCCCGTGAGAAAATCTCTCTAGGTGAGAGAATTGTTGGGGAAAGTGATTTCCTAAGGGAGCCCAACTGCAGCTACAGTGTTATGAGACTTCCTGTCCGACCTGTTGTTGAAGCCCTGGAAGGGAAGTAGGGTAGCCGAAGGACTGTTGAGCAGAGAAGGGGCACACTTCCTGTGGTGGGAGAGGCATGTGAAGAATTAGATCTTATAGGATGATATTTTTATCTGGCTCCTAGTATGAAATCCTTCACGTTTTCTGTATTGTCTCATCTTAGCTTGGAATCCCTTTACCCAGGTGGAGTTTAGTCCCAGCTCGGGGGTGACCCACTACTAAGAGTTATCAGAAGCGTGGTATAAGGATGGGAGGATCGTGGAAGGTATGTATGTAATTGGTCGTCTTCTATAAAATATAAGTATCAATTGTGTATGAATTTACATGATGTGTATTTATACATGTGTTTATGTTGATGGGTTTTACCTGTGTATTTTTGATGTATATTTTTACTGTTATTTCCACATGAATCTGTGTATTTGCAAAATATATTTTGTTTCTTAAATTATATATATATATATATATAGATAGATAGATAGATCAAATTATTGTTTTTATGGAGTGTCATGAACCAACGGTATATGGTTGGGTATGTTACAGATAGAATCGTTGTCATATGTGTTGTTGGACAATCTATTTTTTTATGTCCATAACCCTTAAGTTTTCATCGGATTGCCGATGTAATGAAATGTTAGAATCATAGAAATGTCATTGGTGTTCTTGTGTTACCATTGGACATCCATTGGCTATAACCAACTAATGTATGTTGTACTATTGACACATGTTGGGAATCAAAATATTGGAAACAACGTCAAAAGTCCTAGTTTGTAGTCAGATTTGTGATTGTCATTTTTTTTGGACTTCCAGTGATTATATGTAGGAAATAATAGAAAATATGAGTGATTCCTTGGTACTTATGGCTATCAGTATACCAACTAATTCATGTCATATATCCGACGACTTTATTTTCATCGGAAAAATTGACAAAATTACACCGATGGATCTGGTAGCAACATTTGGTTGAACTACCCACAGAAGGTTGTCGACACACTAAAGTAGAGTTATTGAATTTAGTCAAAATTCTAGTAGTGTCACTTATTTCTATGTTTCATTTGTATCATATGATTTTAATAATTTAGGCACATGCTTATACCAAAGTTTGATATATTTAACCTTGAATGTTACAAGATATTGATTTGAATAGTTTGAGTGACATATTAAGGGAGAAAAAAGGATCGATAATATCAATGGTTTGTATTCCATACATTCCACATAATTGTAACTAGAAACAAATGAGCCACATGTTTACCCAAATCTAGCTAAGGACCATACATTCATCAACATCAAATAAATAAACAATGAAATTCATAAAATACATGCCATGACATGTGTGTGTGTGTGTGTGTGTGTGTGTGTGTGTGTATGTGTGTGTGTGTATGTATTGTATATACAACATCATCTAAATTGTACATTTACTATAAAATGACACATCGTGCCCATATACAAAATGTTGAAAAGTTACCTAACATGGAAAATTTCCATATGGTGGCCTAGATACAAAATGGAAATCATTGGTCACTCATTAACCATTTACACCCTCGAAACTATCAACAGAATATAAATATTTTTATTTCTTCTCTTACTCGAAGAAGCACCTCGAGTGGTTTTGTGCATATACATGGTTCATCACTATGGAGACTAGACAAAGAAACAACATTCTGATAATATTTTTTTCACAATGAATTAAAAGAATTAGAAAATAATATTTTATAATTCAACCTAATACAACTCACTACATATGATACTGACAATCATGAGAGTGTCACCCTCCTCCATGACCCTAATCTTTCAATGATTTCATCCTACGTCAGTTACAAGGATCGAATCATGAAATTTTAAAAAATATGCATAAAATAAATTCCATTCATGATACACAAAAAATGATCATCAACAAATTATTTGAACCTGAATAACATGGGAAACGGTGGAGACTCACTGTCAAGTGGAGTGCTTAGTTGTAAATCCTTCTTTATGACAACATATAGTCTGGAAGTCATGGTGGATGGGAAAGATGAAAATGGTGGTCAGAGTGAGTGGTGTACAGGTACATCCACTATGGATGGGTGTGATGGAAGACATAGTGGGAATGGGTGGCCTTATGGTGTAGCCACTATGGATGGATGGGATACTAAATATGGTGGGGATGAGAAGTGATAAACCCCCATGGGTTGTAAAAGGGACAGTAAAACCATAGGGATTGGAAGAGGTAACATAAGAGTCATGTTAGGGTTCCCAAGGATTGGACTAACCCTTTAGATAGATAAAATCAATGAAACATGCATACATATTAATAATATTGTTATTAGTACCAAAAAGTAAAAAATTAAAAATAAAATAAAATTTGATATTTAAACAATATTTAACTCAGTACATGATTTCTATGAAGGTGGTGATTTGTCCATTCTACGTGGACATTGTTGGTCCCCGTATGGTAACACAACTTGTAGAAACACCAGAACATCATATATGAGGATGCCAAAAAAGAAATAAATCAATATGGTGAATTTATCAAATGTGACACATACATGTGTATTCAATACACCAAATGAACATGTTTCCTCTACTACCACATTAGTGGTGGTGACCAAAATTGATCCAGCTATCGGTGTAGTGTCTGTTGGATTACTGAGAGGGGGGGTGAATCAGTAATAGAGAAATAATCATTTTTAACCATATAATCCAAGTGTTATATCAATGAAGCATTATCATCCAATAACTACAGAGTAAACAAGCAATGAACAAATGAAAAAGCATACACATACATAGTACACCAATGTTTTATGTGGAAACTCAAATCAATAGAAAACCACAGAATGATTTTTCTTATATGTCTTGAAGAATTACATTCATTGGAAGCACCAACTTCCTTTGTTTTGCAACTGCAACTAGAAGGAGGCTCCAACCCCCTAGTTTCTTAAGATACAACCTGAGGGAAGCTCCAACTCCCCAATTCTATGGCTACAACCAGAAGGAGTCTACAACCAGAAGGTGGATACAACCACATGTCCTTTCCCCTTCCTGTCACCCTGAAGTAGAAGTAGAATGATGGAACCACTGTCAACCTGTCACTATGAGATATACCGCTGTAAACATGTACCAATAAATTTGAACCATGCATAAACCATGCATCAACCTGTACCTCAACCTATAATAAATCTATACCATAAAAAAATGCATCAACCATGCACCAACCTGTACCAAATAACTTGTAATCATCCTGTACCATAAACAAGTGCATCCAACCATGTACCAAGTATGTACCAATAATGTGTCAACTACTCATCAACTATGACTCATAAATATGTACCAACATCATCAACTATGCACCTCATGTATGTGCCAACCCATCAGCTACTTGTCTCAACCATGTACTCAACATGTACCTCAACCAAAATCCCCCATCAATTTCATCATCCAAATCTGATTTGTATCTCTGTAATAGACCTGGTGTATGTGATCAAATTCCTGCAAACCTTCCTTAACTTCAACAACAAGAGACTATCATTCTCATCAAAATTTTCTTTAGTCTCACATGCCTAGCTTTGGATTAGTCAACAAATCTAACTTGAAGTAATCATAAATTTTTACCTATAATGTATAAATATCTTAAACTGATACACAATGTTCCTCAGTGTATTTGATGCAATTCCTCCAGGTGTCACTACTCGGAGAGCGACCTTGTAGAGCATGCCCCGGACTGAATATTTGTTGAATTGATCTAAAACTATTACAAAACATAATACAGACTTTAGCCTAACCAAAAAAATTGGTTTCACTGAATTGAGATCTGTTATGAAGAGGTTATGACATTTTTACCCAAAACACCAGTTTTTGACTAGTTTTAGGACTAGCCACAAACCCTATTTTCCACGGAGTGTAACTCCAAAAATACAATGACCCACAAGATGAATTTTTTACCAAAGATACTTGGATATGTTTTCTCAGTGGAATAGAAATTTCACGGTCTTAATCATTATAGGAAAATTTTTATAGCAAAAAGGGTGAGATGACTTGTAAATAAGATACCTTAGAAAACACCATCAAAAGAATTTATCCTTCCTTGCAGTTTGGCCTTATTTTCTTCACCTTCCCTCACAATTTTGGCTTAGATATCCTTGGTTACCTCAGAAACCTATAGATATTCAATATGATCAAGTGTTATTAAAATGAGAGAGCCTTGCCTCTTATTTATACTCTCTACGTAGCTTCCTTAAAAACATCTTCTAGGTCACTTGGCCCTACTTTCCTTATTTTAGGGTTAAACAACTTCTAATTTCTCCATTAAATTTATTATTGAAATAATTTATTTTTTATTCTCTTTGAATTATAATACACTCATTACTTCACTTTATTATTTACCTTTTAAAATCT
>SNQJ01S0028215.1:25697-39550 GCA_010110895.2 Picea sitchensis | reverse complement strand
TTTACCTTTTAAAATCTCTTAAACCACTTTGACTACTTTGACCTTTTGGGGCTTCTAGATGACGTATGAGGGTCCTCCAACTTCGTAAGGCCATAACTCTCAAACCGTGAGGAGTTATGTGACATTCCACATACCACTATAAATGGAAAGACATGTAATATCCATATAGAATAGTAATATATGAAAATATATCATAACTCATCCCATTATCCATCAAACAAACTTGGGTCCATTACCCAAACCTGGGGTCACGAACTTCTCATGGCCATAACTCTCTAACCGTGAGGAGTTATGTGACATTCAACATACCACCAGAAATGGAATGAAAAACATTATCCATCTAGGATCTCATTATTCCACAATTAATCATGGGCTCTCTTACTCTACAATGCGTCTTCCCGTGAGGGATTTCACCATAAGGGGACCACTTTGGAGTTCATCCATCTTTACTTCTTATCAACCATGACAAGGCAATAATGAGTCATCTTTAAATCAAACAATCTTGGGTCCATTACCCAAACCTCTCTGCCGTGGGGATTTCTTCAAGGGTTGACATCAATGAAAACCAACCTTAATCAACAGTGTCTTTTATAGGGGTGTATAAATTGAAAAATATCATACAATAAGATATCGAAATAAATACAAAAAATACTATATATATAGTCATGAGGAATGTAGATATGGTTAAAATACTAACCTCCTCGAGCATCCCATAAAAATTAACTAACTATGATGTCCCATGGCCTCGAGCATCCCATAAAAATTCCTCCCACAAATCGATCATCTATGAGGCTCACATAAATGACTACTTTATCCCCTCTACCAAATTACAAATAGGCACCACCTGCCAAGATAATGCAACAAAACTCCCATGTTACATCATGATTTGAGTCAACACAGATAAAAATAATTGTGCTTGTTGGATGCCTTTTTCAATGCAAGAATGTTCAGAAGGGGGGTTAGGCCTTGGCCTAGGAGGATGAGGACCAAGACTAGGGTCACAACTAGTATTGTCTCTATCCTATGAGGATACTAGAACCACCCAGTGGAATTCACCAATGTCAAAAAAGTTGACATGGAGACCCAAAATAAATTATTCCCATAATTTCCTTAGGAAATATGGAGGTACCTCCATGTTAATCTAGGGAGGTTTGTCAAACAATGTGAATTATCTATCCATCTAGTTATCCATAAATTTTTGGTGGATGCAACAATCCATGCAAATACATCTTTTTTTTTACTAGTGGTTGTAGTTCAGTTTTAGGATAAATAAATAGTGCAATCAAATATTGTTTCTTAATATTCAAGTCTATGACTTCGTTTTTATCAATAAAAATGTTGTAATAGTCCAACATCATAGCCATGTATTCAAAAATGTTGGTTAATTTCCCTTGGAAACTCTTAATGGATTTTACAATGGCATCCAATGAAATGGCCAATGACAATCGGCTAAACTCTCTTATACCCCTTAAGTCACAAACGGTGGATCTCAAAGAGGTCAACCATTTACAATTTTTTGTGTTTATGTTTGGTGGTTGTGGTGGGCTTGGGGTTTTTGCGCCTTCGTGTGGTTGTGTGGGGTTTTGAATGTGTTCAAGTTCCATATTAATTGTTCTACTGCAATATAATAAGGGAGTTCATATAGATTAGGTCTATTTTTTTAATTGAATTAAAGAATTACAAAAAACATGCAAATAAATAGTTTAAGAAATTAAAAAAACAAGGAAATAATCACAAAGACATGGATGGTGTTAGGACCTTATACCAAGTCCACACTTATTCTTATTCAAAGGTGAGATACAACAACCCACATGAAAGATCATTGTGAAAAATCTTAAGTAATTGTAACTTGCATTGATAATTTATAATATGTTCAAATGCAATTGTATTTCCTTCACATTTAAAATTTGATAATAAATATACTACCTTTATTACAAGGCCATGGAAAGGCCCTTGTAATACCAATGGCATATTGTCCTCCCATGCAAGGATAGGGGGTATTTCCATGAGTGACAAATGCATACAGAATGTAGGTTTAGAGAAGAAATATTTTCATCCACTCTCTTTCTATCACCAAAATTATGACATGGGAAAATGTCCGTTGTCAACATTATAGGTACACCTAGTAAAAGGACCAATTTAAAATTTTATCCATTGAAAATGGTTGACCTTTTGGTTATGACCCAACTTGTCATTTTCTCTTCAAATATAACAATTGTGGTTCTACTCACACTTTTGAATTTTTATGAAATAAATGAAATGCATATACTATGTAATGTAGTTTGCAAATGAAATGGAACTTAATATAATCTTGTGGAAGTGAAGTAGAGAACCAATTTGACATGAAACAAAGGACATGTATAGAGACTAGTGAAAATAGTATATCAATTGTCATCAAGGAAAAACATAGGGTGCACTTTGAGGACTAAGGATAGCCACAAATTACTAAGATAGTACCTTATCCGCATCAAAATGTTAGACATAAATCCAAAAGCGGCATGCAAAGAGTGGATATAATTGTCTTCCATATATCATTTTTGCATAAATCAAAGAAAAAAGTAGAAAAGTGAACTAATATATGAGAAAAGAAGTAACTATCTTTGGGAGAGAGACTAACATTGTTGAATTTTGTTCTAGAAGCAATTTTTCTTTATTATCACTTATTGACCTATATACCCAAAGGAGCACTATACAAAATAAGAAATAAATGCATAAAATTTATATGGACTAGCAAAATGGAAAAAATAAGGCATTCCATGAGTGAAATGGAGGAATATAGAAAAACCTAAGCATGTACTCGGGTGTCAAATAAACAATATCCATCATTTTGGTAAGGCTTTGGTTTTTGATATTTGATGGAAACTTATTTCGAGTGAATGAGTTTGGAAGTAATTTATCATTCAAAAATAAGTATAACCTTAAACAATGAAAGAGTTTATCAAAAGGCCTAATAATTTGATCCAAAATGTGTCCATAGTTTGGAAGGATAATTTCTATAAGGTCATACTAGGGCCTGGCCCATTGATGTTGTGTGGAGATACACACACATTATTTGAAAATTTGATTGCCTCTCTCCAAGAAAGAGGCAAACATTAACCTAGACTAAGAAATGTACTGTGAACTTGTAAAACATTTTGTAGAAAAGATGGAAATAACACAAATTGTTTAGGGATAGAAGCAATATGAGGTGAGTAGTGGAAGGATTATATATTAAAGTTAAAAGGTTATTAAAGTTAGAATTAAAGGTGTTGATGATGAGTTGGTTTGGTATAGAAATCCACATTGAGGGATCACACTACTAGGTCAAGGTATAAAGAAATGTTTTTTAATGAGACTAATGGGTAGGATACATGGTAGAGGAATCTTGTGTTGAATATAAGGGAACCTTTAAAAAAAAAAAAGTGTTTATATGGTTGGCCACTATCAATAAAGTTTTAACATCAAAATTTCTAAAAAAACCATTAAGGGCTTGGAAAATGCACCTTGTGTAAAATGGAATTGGAAACTACAAATCACCTTTTAATATATTGAACATATTCTTGTAGTGTATGGGTAGAGATGGACTCTATGGAAGGATTAAGAGGAAATTGAGATGGAGAAACTAGTGTAGAAAGCTTAAAAAATAGGCAATAGAAAAAATAATTGAAGGAGTTCAAAGAACTCCCTTTGATTGAATCTTGGAGCACATGGCTTGCTATAACAACAAATATCTCAGATGAGAGGGTCATTCCTTATTTTCAAAGTGCACCTCAAGTAAGAACAAAAATGGTAGACGAAAGACAATTATCCCTACTCCTTAGTCCTAAATGTTTACCCTAGGTTTTGTCTTCATGACAATTGGTGGACTATTCCGCTAATCTCTATACATATCCTTTGTTTCATATCAAATTGATTATCTAGATCACTCTTACAAAATTAGATTAAGTTTCATTTCATTTACACACTTCATTAAATAGATTAATTCTTAAATCACTATGTAATTAAAAAATTAGAAAAACCAAACAGTCAATTAGTTTAAAAAATTCAAAAACAATAAAATGATGAAAAATGCATACCTAGTTGACTTGGAGACAGTGTTAGGAAGTTATGGATGCTTTGGTGACAAAAATCGCACCTTTCCTTTTGCTCAATGACTCCTTAAACGCAAGGCACTGTGGTAGCCTCCCTAACTTGCTCAATGACTCCTAAAACCCAAGGGTCGGCGTTGGGTTCGTGCTCACCCTATTGCTACTCTATACTCTATCAAATTTGTGCATTCACCATATGTAAAATGATTGTAGGTTCATAATTTTAATAGTTTTAACAAAAAAAATAAAATTAAGAGAATTATGAATATTTAATAATTAATTTTAAATTAATAAAAATTGTTATTTGTTTTGATTTTAATTATTGTGTTTTTTGCATAGATGCATGGGAATGGCTCCCCACATCTCTGAAATTCCCAATTAGTTGAGAATTTTTTTGGGAACTTGGGAGCTTCAACATCAAAGAAATGAGAGTTTGGGAACCAATTTCCTAAACAAAGATCTTTAAATTAAAATTGTATTAAATTAAAATGGAAATATATTTATTCCATTATTACAAATACATAATTTCTTACAAATATTTTCATTATATTTATTGAAAATATCACTATAAAACTAAAACTAAACTATATGTAAATATTATTTCAAAAATTAATTAAGTAAAAAAACTTAATAATACTCACTTTATAGTTGTGGATATGAAAAACTTTTAATACATCTATGTCTTCTTTCAAGCCCAAACTAAACATGAAAGTCTAATAAATCAATACATTATCCACTACAAGCATTTGTCCCACTCTGTAGATATCATTGATTTTATTGTATTTTCATATTAGAAGAGTAGTAGTATTTTGTTTTTTTTTCTAAAAAAAAAAGAATAATGCTTCAAATTTTCAAAGATGTTTAAAGTTTATACATGTAAAGTTTAATTTTAAAAAGATGTTAAAATTGTATATATGTATTTTCAATTTTGTTTCTCATTTTCTAATGGAATATTTAAGGATATTGAAGTTTTAGTATTGTGTCAAATATATTCATATAATTATTAGCAAAAATTAAATTAGTAATTTTAATATTGTAGTTGTTGCAATAACATTGTCCTCTATTGATCTTCAATTTTATTGAAATAAGATTTTAAATGTATCAATATCCCTGTACATTGTAATCTAAAGTATCATTGTAATTTAAAATATTTTTATATTTTTTTAATATATATTATTGCCGCTCCCAAACTCAAGTTTCCTATAAATTTGGCAGAAACTTTTACTTGACACTCGTATCCATGTTCCCAAAATTCCCAAGTTTCGAAAACTGTGCAACATAAGTTTTTTTGGGGATTTATACAGTCTACTTTTAAGGACATGTAAGAGAGAATAAAAATCAAGGAGAATCCATCTCAGGTTTCGATTTATTATGTTGGTAAAGGTGAAAGCTATTTATAGATTAAAACAACTTTAAAACAACTTCAGGAAATATTTTCATCGTGAGAGATTTGATCTTTCTAGCATGACAAATCCAAGTTAAGATACATCTAAGCTTATTATAATCTCGTGCTAGTAGCATAATATTAGTTTCCATTTTATGACATTTTGGTTGGTGAACAAAGTACCCTCTAGCCTAACTTTACCATGACAGATCCAAGTTTGTTTTTTTTTAAGTAAAAAAGGAGGATCCTATTGTATTAACTGTGCAGTCTTACAAAACATTTGGAATCCCAACTGTCCCACTGAAAAACGGAAACTGGGACAACTGGCTTCCTATGCAACTTGTTTCAAAAAATGGCCTGCCATCTATCATACCTGAAGGAAACCAAGAGATATGGAAGCCATTAGTCTAAACACGGTCCTTTATCTTACTCCTAACATCATATTGAGATTTCGACAGAGCTAGCGCCCTAGTTCTAAACAAAACAATTTTTATAACCAGAATCATTAACTATTCAACATCTCCTTCATTATTTCCCGCTCTGGCTGGCAGTGCGAAGGGTTGTGCACATGTTTGGCACCGTCGTCCTAGTGATGTGTCGGAGTAGGCATCATATAGCATATCTAGGCACTGGTTAATTTGAAGGCCAGGGTGGATTTGGTCCTCCACCAGGCTTCTTGTTTCAAATATCAACTCCAAGTGTTCCTAGTGGAGGAATGGCAACTGGACACGCCATACTTCCTGCATGATGGAGAGGGGACGTGGCGCAAAATCCCTGCAACCCTCCCTCACCCAACTATCCTCTACCTCTCCTATGTTGTGCCTATCTTGTTGTCTGCTTTGATCTTCCTCGTGATCCATGTCCATGGAGAGTTCACCTGCTGTTGAAGTTGTCGTCACGTCCGCACCTTCTCGGATTTCTTCTTTGACATAACAAGTGGTGAGTTTGTCCATCTGGTCACCTTCCTTATGACTGTACGGTGTCCCTATGTCCCGTTGCTTAGCTTCGCCCGTAAAGCAGGTTGACAGATTCCAATTGTCAGGAATAGTGAAGAGGAGGTGTTCCGGAGAAATCTGGATTGGTTCTTCCAGAGAAACCTCCTCCACATAGGCCATGGGAGGTGTCTTGGGATTTTTGTGTTTGTGGACTCTCTGCATCCGAGCTATGGACAACGTTGTCTCGAATTTCTATTGTCTCTTCTGGCGAGCATCTAAAGAATACAAGGTTGCGCCTCTGCGAGGTCGGCCTCTTTCCCTCGGCATGTGGATGAGCAAAACTATGACCAAAACGTCAACCAGGTGGCTAGATTTGCACCAGTGCTGAGAAGACTCAGACTTTGGCCTGTCGATTTCAAAATGTCTCGTCTCCCATTCATAACCGATGATAAACATGAGGGTTATCGTGACAGGATTAGCCATAATGGCTATCCCCCTAGTGCCTTGTGTGTTTGTCCTCCTCACGTGCACGAGAGGGCTCTTCCATGGGATTGGCTTCTCAGGCTTTCTCCCATCTTAATGGTGAGGGGATGGGAGCCTCTGGCTTGTATTTAAGGGCATTCCAGGCTCTCCACCCCGTGTTCAGGCTGTACAATGTGGCACCCCATCCGAGGTTAGTAAATCCTTGTTGGCAAGGGCGTGACTACGGGTTGAGATATCTGAGTATTCAGAAATATGTGCCTCCCAGTAGATGCGTTCTCTTTCCAATGCTACCGCTTCATTTGCGAGGCAATCCACTACCTTGTTTGCTTCTCTTTTCACATGAATGACATCTCCAAGTTAAGACGAATCTAAGCTTATTACAATCTATTGCAAGTAACATAATATTAGTTTGCATTTTGTAACAGATCCAAGTTAAGACGAATCTAATCTTATTATAATCTCTTGCTAGTAACATATTATTAGTTTGCATCTTATAACATTTTGGATTTTGATTGGTGAACAAAGTAACCTCTAGTATTACCTCTAGTATGACATATCCAAGTTAAGATGAATCTAAGCTTATTATAATCTATTGCTATTAGCATAATATTAGTTTGTATTTTGTGACATTTTGGTTGGTGAACAAGGTAACTCTAAATATGAATTCATAGTTGAATTACGAAGGATTGTTGTAACACTCTATATGGGCCATGGGCCATGAATTTTAGTTTCATGGCATTGAAAAGAACGCCAAATATGAATTCATAGTTTAACTACGAAGATTGGTGTAACATTGTACATAGGCCGTGAATTTTAGTTTCCTACTATAGAAAAGAACGCCAAATATGAATTCATAGTTGAGCTAGGAAGGATTGTTGTAACACTCCAGATGGGCCGTGAATCTACCGAAAAAAAGAAATGGCGTTCCACAGATTTAGATAAGGCATTAATCGAAGTGCAGTTAAAAAATTTAACCGTCACTCAGGGTGAACTTGAAATTTCAGGCGTACTCGTTCAAAAGCTCCGACAGCTTCTCGGTCAGTTTGCGTCCGTCCTGAATTTTGAGAGTACTATTCACTGGCCAATTTCGTTCTTCACGAGTTTGCATTCCCTGACAGTGTATGCAAATCTGTTGGCCTCGTGGATGAGCTAAGGCCTTGCTTAGNAGCTTCTCGGTCAGTTTGCGTCCGTCCTGAATTTTGAGAGTACTATTCACTGGCCAATTTCGTTCTTCACGAGTTTGCATTCCCTGACAGTGTATGCAAATCTGTTGGCCTCGTGGATGAGTTAAGGGCTTGCTTAGTTCGTGTTCGTCCCGACTCGCCAGTCGCCAGTGTCACATTAAGCGAAACACCCCACGGACAGACAAGCCGAGGGCTTTCATAATGCTGGGCAGCGTAAAATAACACGAAAATGTCAGAAGATGGGGAGGTGGTGTACGGATTCTGTGAAAAGGTTCGAGGGAATCTGCATCCCATACTCACGCAGCGCTTTTAATTCTCATCAGGTTATAATACCTGGTCAGTGTGTGGTCAAAATGTTAGCAGGAATTGGATCTGATCAGGTACGAAGCTGATAGATAGGAATGGGCGACCTCCATTCATATATCATATCACGATGAATGCGGGCAGGCCCCAGCGCAATAATAGATTAGACAGCAGTGGAGTTGTGTGGACAGAGAGTGCATAGTATAACTGGTGAGTAAGTTGTGCTTAGCTGTGATCCTGTGCACATGGTGGCAAGCAGGAAAGGCTGGATCCAACTGCTTCGTGTTCCCTAACCATCTGTTATATTTGGCACTTTCCCAGCGTTCCGTTGGTTTTAGGATAGCAGTACACTGCTTGTGCACGTGGCCCTCCTCAACATCCATTTCTTGCCACGAAGAAACCCGCATGCCCTCGCAGGCCCACAAAAGCCCTGTTTGAATTCTAGGGCTGATAACGTTTTTTATAACTACGATTCATTGTGATGGTTGGGTTCGAGTGAGTCTCGAGTCTTGACTTACTTTTTTTATTAAGAGATTTAATAGTGGTAGTTTAAAGGTTCTACGAAATGTTTTTTGGTGATATTTTCTAGGTGAAATTTAATAGTCATAGTAAGGTTCTACTAAGTGGTAGATGTGTTTTATAGTTGTGAATAATATTATTAAAATATTTGGGTATAGATTTGAATTTAGCATGAGTGGACAAGATAAATTCAGTTTCATGATTTCTGTTGATGCTAGCTTTTTTTGTCCTGCACAAACCTTTGACTTCTCTCACCTTCGTTTCAGCTGCCATAGAACTAAAGCGTGAGCTTTAGATGCACGTGTCTCCCCCATTGGAGGAGCCCAGGCTCCTCCCTTTCTTACAAAGATGCCCTAAACCATGCTCCTGGAAATACCCAATAACCCATGCAAAAAGATCGAAACCCCATGAAGAACTCTGACTAATTGGCACTTGCTCAGCTGCATGAGACCAACCCAGCTCCAGATGCAACCAAAACAAGCACATGCATTGTCCAATCTAAGGAAAGACATAGGATTGAGCTTCCTCCATCCCAAATCAATGCTCAAATTGAGCACATGAAAACTTATGTGCTCATAGGCAAATTCATTGGAATCTGGCCCACATAACGTGCCCTTCTAAGTTGGATCGCAGTGAAATGGAAACCAAAGGTGCATTTCGACATCCAACTCGGATAAAAATGTTTTTTCACCATCATATTCACTTGGCTCGATGACAGGGACAAAATACTAGAAGGAGGCCCCTACTTCTTCAACTCTATTGGGATATACCTAAGAAACTGGACAAAACACTTCAGTCTAGACAAAGAAGACTTCACATGGGCTCCTCTATGGATTAGAGTTTACTCCATACCTCAAGACTACTGGGATAACAAAACCCTTAAAGGCGTTGGCAATGCCCTGGATAATTTCGTCAAAATAGAAGAGCAAACCAAGACCAAAAAGTATACCTCCTATGTCAGGATCTGTGTCTACATGCACATCGCCAAAGCCCTGCCAGACTCCATCTCCCTTGCACATGAAGAAACATAATGGATCCAAACTCTAGACTATGAACATGTCCCCTGCAAATGCCGCAAATGCCATGAACACGGGTACCTCTTCAGAGACTTCCCTCAAAACAAGACAGCCACAGCTCCAAAAGGAGCTACCCTTGCAGATGAAGAAGTATTCTGAACAATCCCCACCTAATGGCGATACAATTGTAAGACCCATGCAGCTATAAAATCCATGAACCCGTCAACAAGAAACTGTTTCTAATCTCTCGCCCAACAATCGGATGGAGCCTCTCGCATTGAGGAAGAAATCTAGTCAAACCCCCAAAAAAAGCACCAGGAGCCCATGCAAAACCAGGGAAACAACCCCTCTTTAGATACAATCCCTACAAAGATCAACACCCAGCCCATTCGTTCCTCAATGCCACTATCAGAAAAACCGATATGTTCCACCAGCCAAGATATGGATGCCCCTGTGGATGAAGACATGGGAGACCTGGATCTGGGTGAGTTAGATCTCCTAGGTCTAAAGGATGGATGCAAAAAACAATCCTTCCACACGATCGCTCCAAAGAAGATCCATCTCTTGAAGGAAGCTCTCAACAAAGAAAAAATGCACGCTAGACTTGCGATACAAAACAACCCCCCAATCGATCTAAAAAAAGTGGTCAAAGATCTCAAAAAGCGAGGACACCAAATAGATCTCCAACACATTTCCTCTTTGGGATCTAGGTTAGTGGAATTAAGGAAATATGCTTAGCTCACTGAATTTTTTCCTTCACACTCTCCATGTTAACAATGAAAGTCATCTCTTGGATTGTCAGGAGCATCAATGGTCTCAGAAAGCACATAATGCTCCACAGGAAAATTCACCAAGAAAAACCCACCATACTTCTGATTCAAGAAACAAAATCAAATAATGATAATCTTCAGGATTTATTATCGCGTCTCTGGAAAATAGTAACTCCATTGCAGTCGACACGTCCAGGGCTTCTGGTGGTCTTGCAATCGCTTAGAACCCCTCATCTATCATCCTCAATGACTTCAACACCACCAAAAAATCCGTCTCAGCGTTCTTTCATCTCATTGGCACAAATGTGTATGGCTTCATCACTAATGTCCAAGGTCCGCAAACTTAAGAACAAAAGACCAACCTTCTGAAATTTTTGGATTGGTATAAACAAGAGAATCCCAGACAAAATTGGATCCTCGATGGAGACTTCAACCTCATCACCAGTCTTCGGGAAAAAAAAGGGGGTCGCCGCCTTCTCATAGGAGGACATTAGATTCAAGATATTCATTGAGAGAAATGACTTGGTGGACCTAGAAACCACCAATGGAATCTACACCTGGAATAACCGATGTAGAGGGGCCTCTCATATCACCTCATGCCTTGACATATTTCCAGTCTATGAAGAAATAACAACAAAAAAGGATGAACTATCCAATACTATCCTCCCCTCCTAAGGATTAGACCACTGGCCCATCTACATGAACTGGCATCAAAGTGGTAAAAATCGTTTTCGCCCCTTCAATTTTTTTATTTTTTTTCTAATCAATCCAGAGTTCAAGCCAATGATCCAAAATTGGTGGTCTTCCATGCATCCACTGGGCCACTCCAAAATGTATCGATTCCAACAAAAATTAGAAATATTGAAACAACATCTTAAAATATGGAACATATTGACTTTTGGCAACATCTTCTTGGCCAAAACTAATTTGGGGAAGACTATAGAATCTCTTCAACAACAAGTCATCAAGGAGGGATGCTCAAAGGCTCTCTCCCATAGAGAAGCAAAACTTCAATAAAAAATAGAGGAGTGTTTTCTACAAGAAGAAATGCTTTGGAAACAAAAACAAAGAATCTCCTCTCTAAAAGAAGGAGAGCTTAACAACTCTTTCTTCCACCACTCGACCATTCAACACATAATGCATAATAGGATCTCTTGTCTAAAAAAACTATATTGATATAGAATAGAAACCCACAAAGACATCGAAACTGAGTTGATCTCTTATTATGAAGATCTACTCTTGGAGGATAATCTTTCGAGGGGAGAAGCCATCCAACAGGTGACCAACCACATTCCCCTCCCGGCCACCGCTCAACACAATGCCTCCTTAATGCACCCAATTACTCTTTAGGAGGTCGAGTCATTTGTCATGCAAATGAAGGAAAATACTGCCCCTCGACATGATGGTTTCACAATAAATTTCTTCCATGCCTGTTGGGATATGTTAAAGATGGAGGTGATGTAAATCATAGAAGAAACTTGTAGCCATCAATGGGTCGTCCTGGCCCTCAATGCCACCTTTCTCACCATCATTCCCAAAGAAGAAAACTTTGTGGCTCCAAGTAAGTACAAACCCATATCTCTTTGTAATGTTATTTATAAAATCATCACAAAATTCATTGCCAATAGGTTAAAACCCCTCCTTCCCCTGCTCATATCCTCGGAGAAAACAAACTTTGTTGAAGGAATACATATTCTTGATGGTATTATTCTATCCCATGAGGTTATCCACTCTCTAAAAACCACCAAGAAACCTAACATGATTCTCGAACTAGACCTCTCTAAAGTTATTGTTCATCATAGATGGGAGTACATCGAAAATATTCTCCTAGCCTTTAGCTTCGATCAATTTTGGGTACGCTAGATTCTCTCTCTCCTTTCCTCTGTCTTTTTCTTTGTTCTTGTTAATGGTTCCCTCTCCCCCACCTTCTCCCTTGACAAAGGAATCCATCAGGGTGATCCCCTCTCCCCTTTTCTGTTGATCCTCATGGCATAAGGCTTAAGTCGAATGTTAACAAGTTCTTGCTTAAACGACTCCCTAAAAGGCCTAATCCTCCACAATATTCAACGCGTAACCCGCCAACAATTCGTTGATGAAAACTTGCTCCCGACACACCTTGTAATGATCCCAAGCCAAAATTTTCACTTGAGACCACTAACTAGCTCGGTTGTGTATGTTGTGCAGGTGTTTTATTAAAGTTTCCAAATATTAAGTATGTTCATACAAGATTCATTCAACACATGAAGATCACAATATACTCAAGATGTAGAACACAAGCAAAGATATGACCTTTATTATAGAAGCAAAAATCAGATACAATAGAAAGAGAAGATCTAGAATAATCTTCAGATGGCTCTAGTAGACAACAAGTATGAGCTGCTACAAAATGCTCCCGTAAATACAAAGAAGCCTCCAAAGGCTGGATAAGAAAATAAGACCAATATCAAGCAGATCTGAACACAAACCCTCCAGCTGAAGAAGCCATGCTCCAAGAGAAGACTGAAGCCCTCAATAATTTGGCCCTAATGGAAGATGACTCCAAATGAGCCCAAACTTGGTCAGATGATAGATCAGGGTAGTGGGATCCTCCTCCTGAAGTCTCAAGGCCAACGTCCAAGGCCAACCTCTGCAAATGCTGAATCTTCCAAGGGAGTTGCACCCTCCTGAATGGCTGAAACCCCAAGCAACTTGTCCTTGAATAAATATACGTCCAAATGATGTGAAACTCTCCAACAATGTAGATTGAGCCAAGAGAATCCCATGGGAGAAGTTTCAGATCCAGATCTCAAGCAGATCTCTCTAGATCTGATAAATACAGAAAAGTGGGACGTCCTCCTAACCTCCAAATCGTCCCAAACTGTTGTTGAAGATTGAGTGATGATAACTCCTCCAAGAAACCCTCAAAATGATTATGGAGGACTTGCAAGTAAAACCCAACTGATGGAATGCCCAACGCTCCTCCTCATGGGCTAGATCGAACCCTTCTCAATGGTATGGTGCGCCCTTGTTGGAAACTCCCTAACAGTACGGCCCTGCTATCTTCTAAAGCTCTAAAAGGAGATATGCTGAGAATAGAATGGTCTGGAGGAATCTTTCATCTCCAAGACCAAGTTGTGGAACAAGGTGAGTGGATATTTCACCACTGAGTTGCTCACAAGGGTTTGTACAACAAAACCCCCAAACTGAATGCTC
>SNQJ01S0028215.1:0-20281 GCA_010110895.2 Picea sitchensis | reverse complement strand
CATTCTTTGTTAATGAAAAGAACCTTTAGATTGCATTCTTTGTTATACACAAGGTTATTTTTAATGACATCATATAATTGTCAATAACATTTAACTTTAAATTTATATATGAAATCAAATATTTTTTTAATTGTTAAATTAACATTTTGAATAAAAATTATTATTATTATTCTTTTTATTATATTATCACAGCTTAATTTAATATTTAATTTAATATTTGATATTTTTTGTTTTATTTTTTAATCATTTTTATGCAAAATTAAGATAAAAATTTAGAAATATTATTGAAATTACAAATATCAATTATAATAATAAACTCCAATTTCAAACTTGAAAATTCTTCATTTTACTATAAATTATTTAACAAAATTTCAATAATAATTTCGAAAAAGATTCATATCATATAACTTCTCCCATTTCTACAAATAAACAAACTAATTACGCCAAAAGGCGTATACCTATTGACAATGGACAGATTTAATAGGGGTTTAGTGCTTAATAAGTTTTCTATGGACAAGATTAAATATGGATGGAATATTCTTAGTAGTCACACAAAATAAATGGTTGTGGTTTCAATCATTAACTTCCTAGCTATTATAAAGACATCCGTTTATGTGTTTACTTTTTTACATTTATCTAATCATATTTAAAAATTACTTTGATAGCTAACTCATTACCACCTAAGTGATTAACAAAAATTAAAATATCAACACCAAATAAATGAAGCTCAACCATTTATTTGTTAATTAATAATAAAATTTAATATATTCTTTTAAAGAATATTTTCATCTTATCAACCTTTCGAAGTTGATCAACCACAATTATGTGGCTGTACTAGGTATAATATAACAATAAAACACAAAATAAACAAATAACAACACATGAAGTCGTATCGACAGACAGTAGTCACACTGATACGACAACAATGACCATATGAGAGGAACAAGCCTCTCTAGCTTTTAACTTACGTTGTTGTTTCACAAAAATTAACCATTTAAGTGACGTAAATCATACTTAATGTGTTGCTTACACATAGACACAGAATTTAGTATTTATTAGTGAAACAATGGTGCATAGAATAAGTAAATAACACAAAACATAGTCGTCAACAGAGGACACACAGGAGAATTTTGTAAGAATGTTAGCAACAACAAAAGGGATTACCTTAAATTATGAAAAGGTTTGAAAATACTTCAGCGTTTTCTCGTGGTATGTAGACCCATATCTATATCTATGTAGATTAAACAAATAAAATAAAAAAACAACACAAACATTTTGTAAGATTGCGAGCAGCCGGGGGTGATCTTGTACGGTTGAGCTATATTTTTATATAAATATTGATGAAGTTGGTGCAATTTGTATTTTTATTTATTTTTTCTCTAGAAAAAGCAGTTGTTTTGTTATTCAATTTTGAATCAAAAACAACTTTTCAATACATATAAGCTTTCAGTCATTACAACAAACTCATTATGATTTTTATTCATGTCATTTATGGAAAATGAACAAGGGTGGGGAGGATAACAATCCTTAAAACCATCCAAATTAAATCCAATTAACTTATTACTTATTACTCTTATGGCTTGATGCTTATATCAAATAGTATGTTGATCGATAAAAGAATCAATGAATTTTTATAATAAATGAACAGTTGTTGATGATTTTTAAAATTTTAATAAAAATTGTAGTTTTTGTTCAAAGAACATTGACACATTGAATGCTATTAAAGAGAATCTAGTGAGCATGGTACAATGGGCAAGGGAAAGCACAAACTTGTCTCACTCTCACAACTACTCAAATGGGGTGGTAAGACGGGAAAAATCATCATCACCTACTAAGTATGCTCTAATAACTCAATCTATAATAAAAGTTATGAGACACAATGGAGCTAAAAATCTTGGATAGTGTTTCATTTTTTGCAAAATCTACAAGATGCATTTAATCCAGAGGACAATAGACCAAAAATAATACCTTGTTAAATAACGGTGCTATTTAGGCAATCAAGGAGTACACATATCTCTTACAAGATATATTCATTGTATTACGAGAAACACGAAGGGCTAGATTCCCCTGCATGATTCTCTTACAAGATATATTCATTGTATTACGAGAAACACGAAGGGGTAGATTCCCCTGCATGATTGACTACATATGTTAAGATGACATTAGAGTGCATTGTATGCAATGAGATGAATGAATGATTAGGTATGATAAGATAGAAGTAGATTGCATTATATGGAATGAGATGGTGTCACTTAGACAATGTTATAAGGTGGTTTTTAATAAGGATTTGGTGGAAAATCCATTGGAGAAAATGGAATTGAGTGGAAGAATAAGTGTGTGATGGGTAAGAAGAGAAAAGGAATATCATGAAAAGGCATTATGTACCTTGTTTTATAAAAGGTATCTAGGTTAAAAGAGTGAGTAAAAAGAAAAAAAAGTACTTATATTAAAAGAATGAGCAATAAGGAAAATTTCTAATATCAATAGCTTTATCATCTAACTCCTAAAATGTGGTTGGTAATTCCTAAAATGTGGTTAGTAATTATATTGTAATGAGGGGAATCACATTAACAAGTAGCGAAATGAAAAGGGATTATAAGGGATTGTAATAAAAATTAATATTGCAATGATAACACTTTGACAACATAACTATTGTTTTATAAAAAATAACTATATTTTATTAATTTAAACAATTATTACTAAATCATCACATGTTGAAAACATAAAATAAACCAATACTATAATATCATAACATAACCATTATATTATAAAAATTAATTACTATATATCATTCTAAACTATTATTAAAACTATTATTACAATATTAGTACAACATAATATTATAAAAACAATACAACACAATAATTTTTGCATCTTCCAAAGTAAAGAAATTAAAAAAGAAACTTTAAAATTTATTTTTCTCTCTCCCTTGTTTATCCAACACGGTTGACACATAGATACCCACAATGGCACATAATGCATATGAAATGTTTATTATAGACATAGTTGTATACTAGTCTACATGTAGAGCATGAAAAAGTGAACTAGTAGAACCATATCATTGTTCTTGTGTATTAAAATATGCATGCTTCTTGGTAGAGAGATTTTGTGAGAATGTGCTTGTAGGTTTAGGTGATTTTTTCATTATAAAGTTGATTTATTATGATAAAACGTGAAAGCCAAAAGCCAAAGTTTGTAGGAAATAAAATCTAGAGGGTGACATTGTCGAGTGTGGCAGGGTAATATTAATTTACATATTAATTTTTTTTTATAATTAAATTTTCATAATTATATTTATGAGTTAATGATAAGGACTTGTGACTAACTTGACAAGAATTTTGACTAACTTTACAAGAATCATGTTAATTAACTTCACACAAGATCTAGAACAGTAATTAAGAGTGACAATGTTGAGTGTTGCAAAGTAACATTAATTAATTGCAAATCAATCCCTTTTTTATACTAAATTTTTAATAACTAAATCTATAAACTAATGACAAGGGCTTGTAACTAACGTGACAAAAAACATGTTAACTAACTCCACACATTAGCTAATTTGAATAGAAAATTTCTATCTAATTATTAAATTATGAGCTAATAAACATATACTTTTCATTATTCTTTATTCTTTTCACTATTCTATTCTTTATACTCTTCACTGTTACAACAATAAAGAAAAGAAAAACACAAAATAAACATTTAACATAACTAATTTAACATAACTAGTAAATAAAAAGATTAAAAAAAAACAAATTTCACAATTAATTATATTAATAATTTAATTAATATAAAAGTATATCATCAATCTTTATACTTTTTTCACTGTTACAACAATAAAGAAAAGAAAAACACAAAATAAACATTTAACATAACTAATTTAACATAACTAGTAAATAAAAAGATTAAAAAAAAACAAATTTCACAATTAATTATATTAATAATTTAATTAATATAAAAGTATATCATCAATCTTTATACTTTTTTCACTGTTACAACAATAAAGAAAAGAAAAACACAAAATAAACATTTAACATAACTAATTTAACATAACTAGTAAATAAAAAGATTAAAAAAAAACAAATTTCACAATTAATTATATTAATAATTTAATTAATATAAAAGTATATCATCAAACCAGAATTATTTAAAAAATTCAAATTAAATTATATATTTGTTGGTATGGTTACTGAATTTTTTTGCACAACGGTATAATTACTATTATTATCAAAAATAAATAATTAATTTTTTTTAATACTTTTATACATTTTATTTATTTTTATTAATATATTAAAACTTAATAAAATTATATATTTATATTTAATAATTAAAATTCTTTGGTATATATGTGTTAATAAAAATATCATCTCAATATAACCAATTAAATTAAATGTTACACGTTTTTATTTTGTTATTATCTATATTTAGATCTAGATTTTTCTCATTTTCTTATTGTCTATGTTTAGATCTAGATTTTTCTCATATCCAATTTGTGTGGAGTTTGTTGAATTGTCTGGAGTGAATGAGACAATTTTGTCTCGACCCTTTGTGTGAGACTATCTTCACTAATTATCTAATTTGGTATTAGAGCAGGTGTAGTATGCTAAGAGGGCATGAGCTAGAGAGCTGATCCACGTGTGTGCTGAGAAGTGCAATCGATCTGAGTGTGTTCTAAGGAGAGAAATCAATTTGTCTTGTGCTGAGTGTGTTCTAAGGAGATAAATCAATCTGTGTGTGTGCTGAATAGAGTAGTTGATCTGTGGACGTGTGAAAGGTGGTCCATATGAAGGAGATTGTTGTGTGCCAGAGCAGCTGACAAGTTAATTTCACGTGAAGGAGTTCAATGGCCTGGCCTGTAAGACAGTTTGCTGGATTGTGTGGTGGAGATTGCTGCCGGAAAGTTTGCTGGCCTGTAAGATAGTTAGTTGGCATGGAAGAGTCATTGTTGTTCTATTTCTGTTAGTGTTGTCCACTGCCAAAAGATCACTCAGATGATCACGTCCTCCCTCGCTCAACTTATTTTCTCTATCAAATCTCCTCTGGCGGTATTTTCATATCCGCATAGCTGAAAAAATTTGAAATTGTAGGATGTTGAATCCATGAACATATTCTAGGCATAAATGATATAACCACGTTAGATGGAGAAAATTGAGAAAATTATTTAAATTGGAAGTTTAAGATGCACACCATGAAAGGATATAACTTTTGGTCAATCGCATATGGCCATGAAGTTAAACAAGCAGCCTCACTTCATGATTGGGAGTGACGAGAGACTAAGGAAAGGTTGGACAATGCCCTTAAAGCACAATATCATTCCTCATATTATTAGAGACAACTAAACATCCAATGAAACATTGTAGGCGTTTAAAGATATGCACCAAAGGTCAAATATAATCAGGGTTTTTTTAATAACAAACTATTCTCAATTAATAGAGGAAAATAAAAGTATCATTGTTAATTTTTTTTTTTCTAGAATCAAAGAACTTAAAGATAACTTGTATATGTAGATTAGAAGATTTCAAGTATTAATCTATTTAGTGTTACATTGAATGATATGTTAGATGATTATCAAATGTTTATCATTGGTTTTATATTTAGGGAAAAATCATTTACATTTGATGAATTGGCAAGTATTGTTTTTAGAGAGAAATAAGGAAACAAAAATCTTAATAGTAGGTCTCAAAGTTTAGATCTGGTAGATTTGGCATTGGTAACCAAAGGGAAACAACTATACAAAAGAAATCCATGCGAAAGGAGTAAAGGAGGAAATGTGCATGCCTACAATGTGCATGCCTAATCACAGCAAGGCATGACACCTCACACCACCAAGAAGAGATACCAATGTATAGAGGAATGATGGATGCTTCTATTGTGGTAAGGTTATTCAATTCGCTAAGGAATGTAGGAAGAGGAGATTTGATGAATTCAAATATAGAAAACATATAAGAAATTTTGTTAATAAAGAGGCCATAATAAATGATTTCAAAAACCAAAAGTTGTTTATTTATGATTATTCCTTATCTGCACAGACTGATAATATTAATTCTCGATTCATTGATTATGGTGCTTCAATATATATGCCATGCAATAAGGATTGGTTTGATACATATCACGAAAATGGTAATGGTGTTCATATCTATCTAGGAGATGATAGATCACATCAAATCAAAGGTTATGGAGATAAATGTGTGAATTTATTGTGGAAATAAAGAAGAATTTAATTTCAGTTTCTACTATTGCAGATCAAGATTTAAAAGTTGAATTTGTTAAGTCACAATGTTTTGTGAAGTACATACAAGATCCCTACAAAGTTGTAGTAATATGAGTCATAGTTGGAGGAATATACAAGCTTGATGTTATAAGGAAAGAACATCAAGCATTGTCCTCAATATCTATGTCACCAGAGTAATTATCACATCAAAGGTATGGTCATATTGATAATAATGGTTTTGTCTTACTTGATAAAAAAGAATTGGTGACATGTATTCCAATTCTTAAGTATGAACATGATGAATGTGAGGGATGTGCATTATGAAAATCTTACAGGGAAGAGTTTCCTACACATTTAGATCAAAGGAAATGATAAAGTTTTAAGCTAAGTTTTAAGCTAGTGTATACAGATATGTGTGGTTGTATGCAAAAAAAGTCATATGGTTGAGAATATTATTTCCTTATCTTTGTGGATGATATATCTAGGTACACTTGGCTTTATTTTATCAGAAAAAAGAGTAGCATTTTTTAATATTTTGAAAAATTTAAGAATTTGGCTGAAAAGAAAACATGTGGTACATCAACATTATTCAATCAGATCAAGGAGGAGAATACATATCAATGGATTTTGTGAAATATTGTGAATACAATGAGATTCAAAAATAATTTAAAGTGCCACGTTCTCCTCATGGAATGGAGTATATGAGAGGAAAAACATAAATTTTGTTGACTATGCTCAGAGCATGATAAAAGGTAAATATGTTTCGAATGTTTTTTGGCTGGAGAATTAAACATTATTATGTATCTTAAATATAGAATTTATTCACAATTTATATAGCACAAAACACCCTTTGAAGTATTTTATGGCTTTAAACCAGGGGCCAATCACTTGAGAATTTTTGAAAGCAAGGAATTTTCTCATATTCCCAATGAAGATAGAAGAAAGATTGATGTCAAGGAAATCTGTTAGGGACTTAACCTCACTAACCCCTCACGTAGGTAGAATAATATAATTCTATATAATAAAGGCCAATATTAATAAGGACTAGAAATAACAAAGAATAAGTCAAATGTAAGAAGACATAATATAAGCTTTTGCTTCCACAAGGATCTTCCTCTAGATTGTTATTTTGGATAGATAGATTTAGTATAAATAGTAGTAGAGGGTATGATAAATATTGTCTTGGATATTATTGTAATAGATCTCTGCTCTGCTGGAATTTTCCCCTTCGAAGAGGCATGTGAACATTGCTATCAATAATAAAAGTGCTCTTTATGGTGTTATTATGGTATTATTATGGTATTGTTTTGGTTATACCATTGTTTCTCTGCCATTTCTAGCTAAAATATTTATGTTCTACATACTATTTTATATCTGGAATACTAGAAGTGGTATGAGAGCACCTTCCTCAGCAGAAACTTGTGGGCTAATTTTTTTCAGGGTAGAGACATATTCTGGTGTCTTAAAGCTACAGAGATATGTTGTTACGCACATTAAACCATGGTCAAGGATTCATACATGCAGGAAATACAAGTGGTACTTAAACGCACATCTGTTGGCCAACCTTGTAACCCATGTTGGTACCCCTTCAAGTGGTAGCGCATCATACAACCCCTGTATATGGATCGATCTAGATCTCCTGAATCCATCCATAGATAAACTGATTGATTGCATGACTGTTATAGTGCCACCGAGAATAACACTTGGGAAGATACTCTCTAGTACCTCGGTAGTCGAGTAGTACGACTAAGGGCACGGTCTAGCCTCCTTAGTTGGTTCTCTGAGATATTTGGTCGAGTACTATTGTTGGACCCCACATGTATATCAGAGAGCTATAACATAAAGAAACACCTTGTCTGTAGAAACCCTAAATATCCTACCCCTGGGGACGAAGAAAAAAAAAACAAGAAAATACAAGATCTATTGTCGTGCAACTGTGCCTTTTGCATTCTGGTTGTGAAATTACTACACATTTCTTCATGTTAAGCATTTGGGCATTTATTCATGCAGTATTATTCGGGTTGGAGTATAACTCCTTAGGAGTGAAAAAAAAAAAAAAACCGAGTATAGTGGTTCTACCCCCACACTTATTTGGGATATATCCCACTAGGTTCCTCTCTTTGCCTTGATTCGAGTGATACCTATCATTTTTAACACAACTTTTTTTGTGGACCAGACCCTTCTCCGACACCCTTATTTGGTGCCTTTCCCTTTGGATCCCCCTATTCCACCTGATCGCAGTGATATCAATCATTTGACACCCTTGTTCTCTGTAGTCCCACCCACCCCTCCAAAACCATTTTGTTTCCCCTATACCTTTTTCCTACTCATTTGTCCAAATGATTACCACACGAGCCCAAGAACTCAATGCCTTGATTGCTTACACCTACTAGAACCGTGAATACATCAAGACTATCAATGTCGACCTTAGCTCAATCCATTCATCTATTGACATCCTCAAGGAACAATATACCCACATCAAAGACCTCAAAGAACACTTCCTGGGTCGTTTCCAGAACCCTTACCCTTATGAACAACCATCTTATCAAGATAACCATGACTCTTCCCATTACCAAGGTCCTCATACTACCCACTTTTCCTAAGACCTCCACCCTCCCAAAATTGAGGTGAAAAAATTTGATGGATCAGATCCTACAGGTTGGGTCACCCAAATGGAACATTATTTCTCTTTGCATGACATTACTGATGATGTAGCCAAGATTCATTATGGTTTCCTACATCTAGATCTAGAATGATGGCAATGGTGGCAATGGCAAAAAGAACGACGCCAAGGGTATCTTTCTTGGACACAGTTTGTGGCCGAAATTTATGACTGCTTTGACTCTGGCACCCACCATTTAGGTTGTTTGACGAAGTTAAGCCAGTATGGTACAATGGAAGACTTTATTGCATCATTTGAGCACTTGGATTTCATAACGGAGGGCATGTCACATGATTTCCTTAGGGAATTCTTTATCAGTGGAATCAAAGATGAAATTTGTGTCCATGTTCTCATGGCACACACCCAGACTTGGTTGGAATCTATTCAACGAGATAAGGAGGCACAATAGATTGTATCCTCCAAGACTGCAAACCCTCCTTTCCTCCTCTCCTAAGCCCTGCCAATTGTTTTCCTCTTGCAACTCCCCTCAAGATCCAAAAATTAACCGGGGTAAATGGTTGGCTTAACAACTCAAGGGTCTTTGTTATAATTTTGATGACAAATATTTTCATTGGACAGAATGTAAGGAACAAAATATTTTTATGGTTGTGATTAATCTTCAGAAGATGTTATTTTCCCTCTGTGGAGGAACTACCCTTGCCATCTTATCTTAATCCACCCTCTGATCCACCGGAAGTTGACCCATTGATTTCCCTTAATTCCCTCACTAGCTTCTCATAGGCTCCCAGGACTCTCAAATTAATTGGTTACGTCAAAAATAGGAAATCCATCATCGTTGTGGATAGTAGTAGCACACATAAATTTATTCATCTCCGCATTGACTAAGAAGTCAATTGTTACATTTATTATTAATTATTCAATTTTCAAATCATGAGTTTCCAATGGTGGTTCCATGAAATGTTGGAGGATGATGTGAAAATGTGCAGCTCAAAATTGGTCAGTATCACCTAAAAGCCCATGTTTGCTATCGACATGTGTGGTTGTGATATTTTTCTTGGTATTGAGTGGTTACACACTCTAGGCCCCATTCTCATGGATTTTAAGGTTAACCATGCAATTCCAATGGGGATGGAATAATGTATAAGTTAGGGAATCAAAATAGGCTAACACGAGATCAACAGTTCTAGCATGGAAAATCTCCTAAAAAAAGGTAATTCAAGAATTATATTTGAACTCCACTAAATTCATGTTGTTGAGACACTTTATGTGCATATCAACCTCAATATATCCTCTCCACCACCAAGTTGTTTTACCACCCCAAAGAACATCCCCTTCCTGTGGACTCCATGATCATTTCATCTCTCTCATCCTGGGATGTCTTCCTCCGAATGTTCGACCTTAGCATCATACCTTTTCCTAGAATGTGTGGGGTAGAGAAAATTGTCCATGAATTAATAGAAGTCTATGTTATTCGTCGCATTACTAGCCCATATTATTCCCCTATGGTCATGGTACTCAAGAAAGAAGGAACATGGTGTATGTGTCTTGATTTCCTCACCCTCGCCAAACTCACAATCAAAGAAAATTCCCCATTCCTATCATTGTTGAGCTCTTGGATAAATTGATTTGGTGCTTAAGTACTCCACCAAATTGGATACATAGCTACCACCATATCTTTGTGTGAAATAAGATACATTCCCAAATTCATTTAACATCATGGTCATTATGAATTCTTGGTAATGTCGTTTGGATTGTGTAATTCTCCTTACACTTTTGAAAGTCCTATGAATCATCTTCCATCTTTTTTCTCTATCATTTTGTCTTGTTTTCTTTGATAATATTCTCATCCATAGTAAAACTTGGCCATCCCATATCTCCCATGTGGATCAATTTCTCAATCTACTCTCTAAGAACCAACTTTTCCTCAAAAATTAAATTTTCTCTATCATTTTGTCTTAGTTTTCTTTGATAATATTCTCATCTATAGTAAAACTTGGCCATCCCATATCTCCCATGTGGATCAATTTCTCCATCTACTCTCTAAGAACCAACTTTTCCTCAAAAAATCTAAATTTTCCTTTGGTGCCTCAAAAGAGGAATACCTGGGTTGTATTGTCAACAAGGATGGTGTCCTAGTGGATCCTAAGAAAATTGAATCTATGCAAGATTGGCCTCTCCCTAAAAATCTTAAGAGATTGCATATTTTTATGGGTTTAATGAGATATTATAAGAAGTTTGTTCCGAATTATTGAAAGCTTGCAGGTCATCTCACTTATTTCCTGAAAAAGAATGCCTTCACTTGGACTTTAGTTGTATAACATGCCTTCCAAGCCTTAAAAGATGATATGTGCTCGACTCCTATCCTATCCCTCCGAGATTTCACAAATACATTCATATTGGAATATGATGCTTCCGGTAAAGGAATTGGAGGCATCTTCATGCAAGATGGAAGGCCCTTGGCCCTCACTAGTAAACAACTTTTAGAGCAACATTTGGACCAATCCATTTATGAAAATGAAATGTTAGCTATTCTTCATTTTGTGGATCTATGACATCCTTATTTATTAGGTCAACGATTCCAAGTAAAAATTGTTCATTAGAGTCTCAAGCATTTCCTGGAACAACGAATTTCATCCTCGATGCAGCAAAAATGGGTGACTAAGCTATTTGGCTATGATTGTGAGATCATTTGCTAGAAGGGAAAGGAAAATGTAGTGGCAAATGCTCTTTCCCAAAAATATGAAGAAGATGCATCCCTTTTCTCCCTCTCCTTCATGGTACCAGATGGGCTCCAAGTTGTTCATCAGGAATGGCTACAAGACCCTCAAATTTCTAGCCTGCTCCACCAATTTCAACACAATTCTTCAGTTTCTCTAGGGTACTCTTGGCATAATGAAGATCTTCACTACAGAGGGAAATTGTATTTATGCAAGAAATCCAAAATCAAATCCACAGTGCTTTCTGAATTTCATGCCACACCCACAGCCGGGCATTTAGGGTTTACTAAAACCTATGAACGAGTCAAGCGCTATGTTTTCTGGGAGGGTATGAAATAGGAAGTCTGCACCTTTGTGGAAAAATGTGAGTTCTGTCAATGCAACAGAGGATAAATTGTCAAAGCTTCGGACACACTCCAACCGCTTCCAATTCCCCCTTCTATTTGGAAAGATATTTCTATGCATTTCATTGTAGGACTACGTAAATCGGAAAATGATTCAGTCATCACGGTGGTCGTAGATATTCTCTCCAAATATGCTCATTTTTGGGCTCTTCAACACCCGTTCACAACCACCATTGTGGCTCAAATCTTCATGGATAATATCTTCAATCTTCATGGCATGCCTAATTCTATTGTCTCTGATAGAGACCCCACTTTCACCAACAATTTTTGGCAAGAATTTTTCAAGCTACAGGCCATCCAATCTCATCTCAACACTTCCTATCACCCCTAGAGATATGGCCAGACTGAAGTTGTCAACAAGTGTTTGGAAACATATTTGAAGAGTTTTGAATCTGAGCAAAAAAATCGATGGCCTCAATGGTTACCCCTAGCTGAATGGTGGTACAAAAAATCTTACCATACAATTACTCGCATGACTCCTTTTGAATCATTCGATTCCCAAAACACCCCATCAGGTCTCTCCTATATCCTAGGGGCCTCGAAGGTTCAAGAGGTTGACAAAAATATTACATTTCGTGAGGCTATTGTTCGTGCCTTCAAAGAAAATTTGGTCATGGATCATAATAACATGAAGCAACAAGCATATCAAGGTCGTTTTGAACGTCAGTTTTTTTAAGGGGACCGGGTATTTCTTCGACTACAACCATATAAGAAAAATTCACTCAAAGATCAATAATGTCATAAATTTATGCCCAAATTATATGGTACTTATACATTTCTCAATCGTGTGGGATTGATGGCCTATTAGTTAGCTATACCCAGTTAGTTGAAGCTCCATCTTGTTTTTCATGTTTCCTGCTTAAAGAAGGTGATTGGAACTAAGTGCCAAACTCAAGCTAGTCTCCCTAAGTTGGATGAAGATGGTTCCATATGGTTGCAGCCACAACCAATCTTGGCCTAGAGAAAGCATCATCTTTGTCAATGAACCATCCAGGAAGTGTTAGTCCAATGAAAATATACACCTCCAAAAGATGCCACTTGGGAGAAACCCACAATTCTACAACAATTGTCTCATCTGAATCCTTGAGGACAAGGTTATTCTTCAAGGGGGAGGGCATGTTAGGGACCTAACCTTCATAACCCCTCATGTAGGTAGAATAATATAATTCCATGTAATAAAGGCCAATCTTAATAAGGCCTAGGAATAAGGAATAATAATTCAAATGTAAGAAGACCTAACAGAAGCTTTCACTTCTAGAAGGATATTCCTCTAGATTATTCTTTCGGATAGATAGATTTAGTATAAATAGGAGTAGAGGGTATGAGAAATATTGTCTTGGATATTATTGTAATAGATTTCTTCTGTGCTAGAGGTTTCCCCCTCGAAGAGGCAAGTGAAGATTGTTATCGGTAATCAAAATTCCCTTTCTGGTGCTACTCTAGTATTATTATGGTATTTTTCTAGTTATATCATTGTTTCTCTGCGATTTCTAGCTAAAATATATCTTCTCTGCATGCTATTTTATATCTGAATACTATACAATCAAATGCATGTTTATTGGTTATTGCATAGATCATAAATCTTATAAAATGTTTGATCTTCTAAGTCATAAGGTTTTTGCAAGTAGAGATGTATTATTTCATGAACATGCATATAATTTAGAAAGGAGGATAGTCACGATGTATGGAATCTTTGTAATGACAATGATGAAAGTGTCAATGAAGAAGAATATGTTGAAAATGTTCAAGTAGAAGCTTCAAGTAGCATGGACAATTCAATTAGCTAGGGTGCACCAAGAAGAGATGAAGTAAATCCACAAAGCCGTGTAGCACCAATGCGAGCAATAGGACAAAATTAGAGACACGTGTAAGGTATAAAGATTATGCATTAATGACTAAAGTTATGGAATACAAGATAATGTTTAATTTTGATGGTAGTATACATAGATATAAGGTAAGATTGGTTGCAAAGGGTTACTCACAGATAAAAGGTAGAGACTATGATGATACTTTTGCACCAATAGAAAAAACAAAAAAAATTAAAATAATGATAGCATTGCCCACTAAATATAATTGGATTCTACATTAGTTTGATGTAAAATGAACCTTTCAAAATGGATAATTAAGTAAAGATGCTTATCTTGTTCAATTAGAGGATTTTGTAAAGTAGGGTCAGGAGCATCTTGAATTAATAGAATATGTTTATCTTTTTCAATTAGAGGGGTTTGCAAAGAAGGGTCAGGATCATCTTGTCTATAAGTTAAAAAAAGATTTATATGGAATTAAACAGCCACCCATATCTTGGTATGTAGAAATTGTAACTTTCTTCTTTCAACAAGGACTCGTACAATGTAAAGGTCATCCAAATATTTATATCAAGAATGATGAATATGGTCATATTGCTTTAATTTCTTTATATGTTGATCATATTATTATAAGAGGAAGTGTGACTAAGTTCATTGAAGATATTGAGAGATAATTTTCATGTGTATTTGAGATTAAATATCTTAGAGAGTTACAGTACTACTTAGGTCATGAAGTATGGAGGGACAATGGTAAGAACGTAATCACACAAAGAAAATATAAAAAGGAGTTACTCAAGAGTCTTAATATGAATGAATGTAAGGAAGTGTCTACTCCATTAGACCAAAATGTTAAGCTTAGTATTAATGATCAAACAAAGGAGGCAAATGATGCTTTGTATGGACAATTGGTGGAAAGTATGCTTATTCAATTTATGGCTTAGACTTATAACAATCATTAGAAAGCAACATGTACCTATATCCATTAAGTGTGATAATCAAAGTTCTATCAAATTGGTGAGCAACCCAATGTATCATATTAGATCAAAACACATTTAAATACATTACCATTTTGTAAGCAGAAAATTCATAAAACAAAATTGACTTGAAATATTGTAATAACATGGATAATGTGACAAATATATCTACTAATTGTAATAACATGGACAATGTGACAAATATATCTACTAAGTCCATTGGAAAAACTAAATTTAAATATTTTACAAGTAATATACAAAATTCATTTCTCCATTCAAAAAATATTATTAATAATCAAGAAATGAATAAAATAGTATGTTGTTATAACGACAAATACAGAATTTACTCGAGATTTTCTATGTTTAGATCTAGATGCTTATATCGAGATCCATTTTTTCCATAGTTTGATATATTTGTAACGCATTTCAATGTAATGAACAAGTTTGAAAGATTTTTGTTGGACTCCTTGTGTGAGATTTTCTTTTGATTCTTTTATACATTACAATATTTAAAAAAAGAGTTAAGTGTAATCGTTTTGGATCTGCAAGTTTTAAATGATATGTCTGTTTGTTTTGTTAGGAAAATAGTGTTTGTTTCATTTCCTTTTTATCAAAAATAATATTAGCATTTTTTTATGGTCAAGTTAGTCAATAGTTTTATTATGTATAATTTATTAATTTTATATTATTAAATTTATGAATATAATGTTTTTATATTACTAAATTTATGAGTATAATGTTTTTCTGTGTAGTATATTAATTAACATATGTATCAGTTCAAATATAACTTATTTTAAAATTTATTATTATTTATAATTGATTTAAAATTTAAAATTTTTAAATGTAATATATATATATATATATATATATATATATATTTTCTTTTTTGCTAGTGTGTTTATTATGATTATGGTTTAGTAAACTTACATAAGGGTTAGGGTGTAAGGGTTAGGATGAGGATGGTATCTTGGGTGGGTCACATCAACTTTTAACATGGTTCAACTTTTTTGGTTGTCTCTTCTCAATAACCGAGGGTTCTCAAATCCAACCTTAATAGTCTTACAGAAGAAAATTGTCGAAATGCAATCACCCCAACTAAATTTGACATTAAAAAAATCATATTTTAAAATAGATTATTGTAAATTTGAACTAGACACTTTAGACATAGCTAAATATTCAATAATATTCTTAATAATTAAAATTTGTGATTCTAATAATTCTTAACTGTTTTTAACAAAAAGTGATAAAGAAACAAACAAAGCACTTCATGGTACAAAGTTTAGTAAACTTGCATATAACGATAAAATCCTATACGTTATACAGACTTTACATTGGTACAATAAACTTGCATATAACGATAAAAACCTATACGTTATACAGACTTTTCATCAGACTTTACATCAGCACAAATGCATTTGAGGTGGGACTAAGTCTCTAAATCTGAGGGTGCAATAAGATACAAAGGATAAGTACCTTGGAATTGATAAATCTACATGGTGTATAATTTCTACTTACATGTAACTATTGAAAGGTAAAACATAGAAGCGTAGACATTAATGCTCTTTCACAGTATTCCATCTGACAGGACTCAAGTTTTCTGTAGCCATAATTAGATGAAGTGTACGACATTGCACATAAATAAAAAAATAAGTTTTTTTTTCCATTATTTGAAATGTAGGAAGACCGAGCTAATTAGAACACAAACACTATCTACATGCCATAACAAAGAAGGTATAGATCTCGAGTATAAGGCTGAGCTAATTAGAACATAAACACTATCTATATCAATTCCTTCATCTTCTCAGGTATATGTTCACAGGTTCAGTGTTCAACATTTAGCGTCGATATTTTCTAAAGTGGCATTTGCGAAAATACATATTTTAGGACAATATTAGACTCTTGTAATTTACGTGTCAATAACACATCGGGATCCCCTGCATTCATTAATGTCTATGCGTGATGCTCGGGCCAAACCACATTACACAACTGTACGGGGACGGTATGAGATCATACTGTACTGTGTTGCTCCAAAGCTACTAGAGTTATGGAAACTCGAAGAGGGTGAAATTTTGGAGGTGCTGGGTTATCCAGAGAGAATAATAATGACGGGGTTGGAGTAATCCCCAGTAACTTCAACTTGATATTAAATAGCTGTTAGTGACGGCATGTTGAGCTAAAAACCCTTGTGAATTTCGGTCTTAAGGTAGTCTCCAGTTGAGGAATACTATCTCAGGCGAAAACACAGAGATCATGTCGCAGAGACCGTTCTTTCCCACATTTGCTGTGCGGAGACCTGTTTCTACTTCTCCATGCCACTATTTGCGAAATAAAGATGCGCACAGCAAGGGCAATGAGATCTCCGAGTCCGGTTGGACAATGTATTTTGATCAGTCTCTAGATAGCTGCAGTGATAAAAATTCCAGCGAATTTGATATTCATCAGCGGCACAGAGAGGTTACTGAAAGATACCCAGCTTATCATAGTCGGGCATCGAGTATTAGGAGCAACGAGGGAAACTATTCCATGGCTTCGGATGCTTCGTCTGGTCCACAAATGCCGCCTCTGCCTCTGCCTCTGCCTCAGCAGGATATTGAGTTTGAGCAGGAGCGACAGGGTACTGGATCGTATTCCTCACTTTCTACAAGAAAACCTGATGTTTATCTCGATAAACGAGAGGATTCGGAATGCGTTGCATCTTCCTCGGCAGTAGATGTGAATCCAAGGAAGTACAAATTCAGAAAAGTCCATAAGAGTGAGCATGCCGATCTATTGCTTGAAGACACCGCTAGCTCTTCTGTCCGGCAGCGCCCAGAGGTAAGTATTATGATTTTCAGGGCTTCGTTTGGAGCATGGTTCGAGTTGTTTAATTGCATTCCTTTCGTTTTATACTGATACAAGTAAATTTAGTTTAAGCATCTATTTATATTGTTATCACGATAGCAGAGTGGTCCTGTAGAAAGCGATGTGGATATATACCAGCCAAAAGCCTTGGCGATATTTAGGTAAATGACCCGAAAACCCTGAAAAAATAAAAGATATGTTTTATCTCATCCAGTGCCTGTGTTTTCACATAATCTGAAAATACTGAAAATAACACTGAAAATGCAAGCATAGAGTCCGGTGTAGGTTTTTCATTACTTTTCGCAAAATATAACTGTATGTTGTTCCTCTCCATTTCATTCACAAGGTGTTTAAGATTTTTAGGCAGTGAATATAATCTAGCGCCCTCGTTATGCAATACAGATGTCTGAGAATGAATATGTATTGGCAGGGAGAAGATGTAAATGCCCGTTTGGAAACTCTGCAATTGCTTTACCTGTTGTAGCCCTGGTACACACTTTCTGCACCCCTCCAAACACAAATTTCGATATTAGTCCCATTGTCTGATAATGAATTTACATTATGATTTATCTGATTAGAAATGTTAGGATGTAGGTCAAATCTGCCTACTGCACGATTATCCGCACTACTTCTGAAATTGTTTTTCGTATTTTGGCCATGGCTGGAAGATTGGTATAGAAGAAGTTGGGCGCATGGCGATAGAATACATCGATTCCCTGGAACTAATGGATGAAGCCTGATAGCACTAAGGATGTATCTGTGTAGTATTTCCGTGTGCTCTTCGAGATATTCTCTGCCAAATAAATGCAATGCAACGGCGACAGATGTTCACAAGAACCCTACCCAGTCGTGCATGATAAGTTAGCTTAATTCCCATTTTAGGCCTGTTACATTCAAAGGTCAGACTATATACTACTATTGGCATATGACGCCAGAATAAGCTGTGTTACTTAAATCCACTGCTGATCATATGATCGCAAACTTTTGTCGCCTTTCTGTAGGAAGATCCAACAACTGACTTAGAACACAACCGATCCTTTAGTATTGTTTTTGTTTCAATCGTCAACTATCAGTGCAACTCCAAACTTTGTTTGATTTTATCGAGTATTTAAACGAAGATTTTATGAACATCCGAGCAAATTTTATCTGTGAACCATTGAATTCATTGAATTCATATTTTTAACCAGTGAGATTTTTCCTCGCAATTATTCTTCCTAAATACTTTTTAACGGCAAATGTAAGTGGTTAAATTGGGTCATACTCCAATTTTTGTTTTTTCTTTAAAAAAATAAATGCTAATTTAGTTTTTTAATAAAATTATTCTAAGTTAAAAATAATTCAAAATTAATGGAAAATATAAAAACTAATTATTTTTTTATATTTTTACAAAATAACATTAAATATTTTATAATTTGTATATTATAATATTTTACATTTTAAGATAAATTTTCATGTTTAAAATTATTTCTACCTAAACAAACAAAAATAAGAGTTATTTATAAACCTTTAAAGAGTTATTGGTAGGAATACTTTTTAATGGCAAATGAAATTAACAAGGAAAAAGTGCTACTTGTGATTTCCCTAAACAATAAAAAATAAATAAAAATGAAAGTTATTATGTAAAGTTAAGTGCTACTTGTGATATCCCTAAACAATAAAGAAAAAAAAAAATGAAAGTTATTATGTAAAGTTTTATAGTTTATAGTATGGTTTTGGAGATTTTAATTGTTGTATTGTGGATGATTTTTTTATTGGCCTAAAAGGGTGTATCATTAAAATAATAGTAAAACATTTCAGAAATAATAAATTAATATTAAATTAATAAAAAAATAATAAAAAATATTAAAATATATATAAATAAAAAAACAATTATGAATAATATGTAGGCTTAATTTATCAATCAATATAATAATCACAATAATCACAAAAAATATATAATACTATCAGTATAGATTTATTTTAACTTTAGATTTACAAAAAGTAGAGGGATAGAATCTTTAGAAGTGCAAACCTGTAATTTTTTCTCAAGTTTTTTTCTCAAAATAATGATTTGACCGGAAGAGATTGGATTCATCTCTACATTTGAGATGGATCGATATTGATTATATTAAAATATTAATTAAAAAAAAAGTTGTATAGTGTGAAAAAGGTTTATTAATCTTCAATTTTTTTATACATTCAAAATGGATCTATATTGATTATATAGAAGTATTAATTAAAAAAAAAGTTGTAGAGTGAATTTATGAAAAAGGTTTATTAATCTTAATTTTTTTTATAGTGATAGTTTTATTTAATTTAATTATAATTTATATTTATATAAATATAACTTAATTATAACTCAATAATATGTAGTCACAAATGCAACGGAAGAATTAATTATGAACTAGTTTGATGTTTTCCATCAGTTTTGGATAAAAATGTTAATAAATCGACGAATGGCGAAATTTTTATGGATTAGTAATATATTTTTATAATTTATGTACTTAAAAATTGCAAGGAAATAATTATTTGTGCAGTAGTTTGAGAATTCTGTTAATCTGGGATACAAATATTCTTTAAACAATGGCGTAATAGATACTCAATGACTTTTGTGGACACCAATGTTTATAACATTACATTAAATTATTAATTGAGATTATATATATATATATATATATATATATATATATATATATATAATTTTATTTATCAATAATTTATTAAATGAAT
>SNQJ01S0028214.1:98542-113578 GCA_010110895.2 Picea sitchensis | reverse complement strand
CAAAAATCTTGAGGCAGTAAAAGATCTTCCAAGAATATCAAAGCCACAAGATTCTATGTGTAAACCCTGCCAAGTAGGAAAGCTAACTAGGACACAATTTAAATCCAAGACCTCTACTTCAACAGAGAAACCACTCCAACTAGTTCATATGGATTTATGTGGACCATCAAGATAGGAAGGCACAGGGAAAGAAAACTACTTCATGCTGATCATTGATGATTACTCCAGACTTACTTGGGTTTCCTTTCTCAAGGAAAAAGCTGAAGCATTTGAGAAATTTAAAATATTTAAGGTTTTAACTAAGAAGCAAGCAGGCAAGAGGTTAAAGGTAGTAAGATCAGACAGAGGAGGTGAATTTATTTCAAGTGAGTTCAAGAAATTATATGATAAACATGGGATCAAGAGAGAATACACAATCCCAAGAACTCCATAAAAAAATGGAGTAGTTGAGAGGAAAAACAGAACAGTGCAGAAAATGGCCAGGTCAATGATGAATGAGAAGAACATTGGTTAAACCTACTGGGTAGAAGCAATACACACAGAGGTCCATGTTCTTAACAAAGCCCACCTTAGACCACACACTGACAAGACACCTTATGAACTGTGGTATGGGATACCTGCTTCAATAAAACACTTCAAAGTCTTTGGGAGTAAGTGTTACATAAAGAATAATGATGAGAACCTTGGAAAGTATGATGACGGGGCTGATGAAGGCATCTTATTAGGGTATGCTACAAACAATAAAGGATACAGATGCTATAATAAGAGGCTGCATAGATTGGTTGACTGTATTGACATAAAAGTTGATGAAGGAATCCCAATAAGAGAGGTGAACAATACTGAATCAACAACAAAGGATATAGATGAAGTTGAAGATGAACAGGTCCAAGAATATGAACAAGAAGACTCTGAGCCAGATGAAGATGCAAATATTCTGATAGACTCAAATCAATAGATAGCATCAAATTCCTCCTCCAGAATTACTCAAAAGAATCATCCTGCAAGTCAGATAATTGGTGGAAAAGACAAAGGTGTACAAACCAGGAGAAAGATAATAAAAAACACTGAGAAATCACATATGGCCTTCATATCCATGGTGGAACCCAAGAAATTCAATGAGGCCAGTAAAGATGTAAATTGGTTAAACTCTATGAATGAGGAACTGGACCGGATTGAAAAGAATGACACTTGGGACCTAGTTTCTAGGCCAGCAGATAAAAATGTAATAGGATCAAAATGGGTCTACAAAAATAATATGAATGAGCAAGGAAAGTTGTCAGAAATAAAGCCAGATTGGTCTGTAAAGGGTATGCTCAAATAGAAGGACTAGGATTTTATGAAACATTTGCGCCCATAGCAAGAATAGAAGGTATTAGAATGTTTCTTGCCTATGCTTGTCATAAATAGTTTAAAGTCTATCAAATGGATGTCAAGTCAGCTTTTCTAAATGGATATTTAAACGAAGAAGTCTATATGGAACAACCAAAGGGTTTCCAACTGTCAGATAACCCTGACCTTGTCTACAAGTTGAAGAAATCTTTATATGGGTTGAAACAATCCCCTCGTGCTTGGTATCACAAATTGGATATGTATCTACAAGACAAAGGGTTCAAGAGAGGAACAAGTGACAACAATCTATATATCAAAACAAAAGGTAATGATATGCTCATTGTGGTGGTCTATGTTGATGACATCATCTTCGAAAGTAATGATGCTTCATTGGTAAAATGGTTTTCTTCTGCCATGCAATCTGAATTTGAAATGTCTATGATAGGGAAACTGCCATTTTTTCTTGGCCTACAAATTACTCAGAGGTGTAAAGGAATATTTATTTCTCAGGGAAAATATCTAAAAGAAATGTTGAAAAGGTTTCAAATTGAAGATTCTAAACCTATGAGCACACCTATGGTCACTGGATGTAAGTTAAGCAAGGATGATGATTCACTTGATGTTAATCAGAGTTCATATAGGTCTATGATAGGCAGCCTATTGTATATCACAGAATCTCATCCAGACATAATGAATGTTGTTGGAATAGTAAGAAGGTATCAGGCTGCACATAAACAGATTCATTTGTTAGCTGTCAAACGAATATTCAGATACTTGAAAGGAACAATGGACTATGGCCTATGGTATCCTAGGATTCAAAATTTTCAACTATCAGTCTATTCAAATGCCTGATTGGGCTAACTGCATGGATGAAAGAAAAAGCACGAGTGGAGGTGCATTCTTCTTAGGAGATTCTCTTGTCTCATGGTTGAGAAAGAAACAAGGTTCCATTTCCTTATGAACGACAGAAGTTGAATACATTGCAGCTGCTACATGCTGCACTCAAGTACTGCAGATGATTCAGACACTTTTCGACCTAGAAGTAAAATGTATTGCACCAATCCCAATTCACTGTGATAATACCAGTGAAATAAGTTTGTCAAAAAACGTTGTGTTTCACTCTAAGACCAAGCATATACCCATCAAGTATCACTTCTTAAGGGAACAGGTAACCAACTCTATGGTTTATGTGCATTATATTCCATCCAAAGAACAGATTGTTGATATCTTCACTAAACCACTTCCAAAAGCTTAGTTTGAGTATCTACGCCAGAAGTTTGGCATGACTCCACTCTCAACCTAAGAGAGTCCATACTGTCAGAGGGAGTATGTGTTGGTTGAATATCTGATACCTCTGCACAATTACTGCAACAGCTCAGGGGGAGCATGTTTTCTTTGACATTGATGTCAAAGGGGGAGAAAATGAGTGGACTAGACCGGAAGAGGTCCAAACAGATTAGCATAGCCATTCAAGGTTGCCATCAATGCCAAAGGGGGATATTGTTGGCATATTTAAAGACAAAGTGTTGGCAAGAACAACAATGGTATAGGTTCATGTAAGAATAGCACAGGAAAAAAATGATTGTCATTGATGGCAAGAACAACAATGGTATGTTACAGGCAGAGCAACAGGGTTACAGTCGAGAGTGCGCTTGTCATTTGATGGAGGAAAGGCTTGGAAGACATCATAAGTTTAGATAGGAGGAGCGCACAGATGGAGGATAGATCTCAGGTTTTAGATCTAAGCGCGAGGACCAACCGATGTCTGATCCAGGAGAACCTGCATGATCTTTAAAGTGCAAAATGAAGTGGGTTCACAAAATACCAAAAACAAGAGGACCGTCCATCATCAGGCATAACACTTGGCTAAAGTTTGGCATTTCGTTGACTGAAAGGTCAAAGGCATGAGGTGCTCTATCCTTCCAACTTGCAAAACGTGAAATGGTGAAATGATCTAAGCCGTCGGATCGAGGAGAAATCTGGACCGTCAATCCAAGAAGGACACATGGTGAAAGATCATCATTTCGCTGACTGGAAAGTTAAAGGAATGAGGTATCCTAACCTCTCGAACTCGCGATATACGAAATCACGAAATAACCTTAGCTGTCAGATCGGGGAGAAATCTGGACCGTCGATCCAAGAAGGAAACTTGGCGAAAGATCATCATTTTGCTGACTGGAAAGTCAAAGAAATGAGGTATCCTAACCTCTTGAACTCACGATATGAGAAATTGTGAAATAACCTTAGCCATTGGATCAAGGACAAATCTAGGTTGTCAGATCCAGGAGGTAGATCATGATAGACCACGTCAACAAGGACAAGTGGATGAATACATCATTGAGTGATGTCATTCCGAGAGTTTAGTTTCGGGATTTTTAGCATCAACACTCCCCCAAAGTCCTAAAAGCTGAATTTTCGAGGTGGAGGATAGTCGTTCGATCACCACGGATCATTGACCGTTGATCTGAAGAGTGAAGCACTCAAATGGCTAGCCAGTGGTCATATCTCATGGTCACATCATTGAGAGCTGAAGAGAAGATCTAGAGAATCCAATCTCTATTTCGGAATTGGCGACATGGAGAGTCGAGACTACTCTTAACAGACTCCCCAAAATGCAAATTGTGAAATGCAATTTTGGACTTGGCCCCTGGTCACCGCCGGTGGTCACGTGAGTGGGAGGAGATAGCATAGCTAGGCTCCATTTCAGGTACTGGGACATGAAGGAGTCAAGGGAATCATTAGAGAATCCCCGAAACGGGAAAGTATGAAATGCAGCTTCAACTTAGGTTGTGGCCACCACCGATGATCATGTGAATGGAAGGAGCTAGCATAGCTAGGCTCCATTCCGGGTATCGGGAATTCCAGAAGAATGAGTCAAGGAGACTCACGACAAAATCCCTGAAATGCAAAAATGCGAAATGCACTTTTGAATAAGGTTGTGGTCATAGCCAGTGGTCACATCGGAAAAATATTGGGGAAGGAGCTAGCAATGCTAGGATCCATTTCATAGTTTTGGAAGTGGAGTGAGGCAACTCACAGTTGGATATCTCAAAATGCGAAATTGTGAAACGCTTTATGAATAGGCATTTGATCACTGCCTAAGGCCACATGTGAAAGGAAAGATGAAAGGTGCCAAATGCATAAGGCTGCAAAGGTTATCAGTGTAACTCCTAGAAACCACTGATGGTTTCTGCCAAAGGACTCGAAGAGACTTCAGGGTGATCAGCAGAGAAGGCGAAGTGACTCGAGTTAATTGCCAGAAGAGTATAGACTCATCAAAGAGTCGACTGATAAATGAAAAAGGGGTTGAAGACTATTTCAACAAGTGAAGCCAAAGGACATCATGAAAAGTGTGAGTGAGGATGAACACAGTGAAGCGTATGCGGTGGGATAGTGCATGCAGTATGCACTAGGTGCACAAAGACTATAAAAATGAAGAACAAAGAAGAGTTTGGGCTGCGATTTTTGAGAGTGAATTAGGCAGGTTGAAGATGGAAGTATAGAAAAATAAAAAGAGAAGTAGAAGCAAAGGACGGGGAGGCATATCTGAGACAGTGGCGCAAACGCACCACCCAGGGCATGCCTGCTGTCACCATGACCTTCTCTTTCCTCGGCCCGAAGAGTTGAACTACTCTTCAAATCCCTTATCGGGAATTTTCTGCACCCACAGGATGCTCCCCTGATGATCTCCCTTTGTCCTATTGGGAAATAGAACCTCACACGATCGTGAGTCCTAACAACACATGATCGGGTCTCACCAATCCCCGAATCCTGATGACTACTCGCCCACGGATTCCTTACTTCTTATCGGGAATTCTCTCGGGAAATCGACACTCGTGCTATCGTGATTTCCTGCTCTCACGAATCGTCGACTCCCAATCTCTGATGGTACCTCTGCGCACCTTAGCTCCCTCTGGCTAAATCCTTTCGCAGGTGACCGGCTGACCATAGTCCTTTCTCCTATCGGAAGTTCAAACTTCACAAAACTAAAATGTATGGGACTTACATCCTCAGGATCTCCGATCCTCTGATCTCCAATGCCACCTTTCTTCCACTCGCTCTGTGGTCATACACACTAAATGGTGGTTGCCGAGATATCGCCTCTCACTACCTCGCAAACTTTGACTCAAATATTTGTGGTTCCAACTCGTGAACCTCCAAGTTCATGATATGCCGATGCCACCTGTCATCATCTCCCTATAAGGGTATGCCTTCCGATACCTGTCCTCCACTACGTCCTTAACTCCGTCGGGAAATCGTGTATCAGTATATTGCGATTCCCACTGTCATGTGCATGGGACTTTCAATTCCCTGATCCTTGACTCTACTGGATCTCTTGCCACGTGTCCCTGCTAATATCAACGGCTCTAATCCTCTCGAGAAATCATGAATCGCGATTCCTTCCTGCGAGAGTTCTATGCCTCTGGAAACTCCAATTCTACGATGAGTCGAGTCCCGATGAGCACTTGGCTCTTTCCCTACACGCTAAGGCTTAAACCGTGCACATCTCCTTGAGGTCTAATGGCTGATGGGATTTCACAGTTTTCTTCGGCAAATCCTGACCGTCGATTCCCCCTCTTTGAAGATTTATTGAGAATGGCTAAATGTTCTTCCTCAAAACTTGCTCTCCAATGCCTGTGCTTGCAACTCCTGCTCAAACCTTCCTTGACCCAAACCTCCTGGGCTCTCTTTCAATGATATCACAAAGGTGCTATACCTCTTGAGCTTTTCCCACTCTGCTTCCTTCAGAGGAACTTACACTCAGCATTCAACAACTTCCCTAGTGTTGGACCCTTCCGACTCTGTGCACTCCTGCGACAGTAGTCTTTGTTTTCCTTTTCTCAGATTCACAACCGAGACTTCTTCTTCAGCCTGTGCACCTCTTTGCATGGCTTCAACAACTCACTTTTGGGTGAATGAGAACTAAAGTTAAACTACTGAGCCTTCATCAATGCACTCCTTGCGGATGAATTCAACTGCACACCTTGCAGGAATCTCCTGGCTCAGGTAGAGAAACACTTGAACCTCACTCTCTCTCCCTTTTAGACTTCAGTTTGAAACATGAAATCATATGCACAACATACACAAAGCAAATGCATAACAAGAAAACAAACATTCATGAGCACATCAACAATATACACAGAGAAACAACACCAACCATGAGTTTGAATCAAAGCTTTCTTCTATTAATTCAAATGCCTGTACATGGGTGTTCTTCATACAATGTTCTCTAGTTGTTCTGCTCTTCTCCTGAATGCTTGATTAATGCTACAATGATACAATGAGGGTGTCTATATCTGTTTTCCCTCTCGGACTCTAAACTATCAAATTTAGACTTAAATATCCTATCTACCAGCATTAAATCTATTAAATGCCTCCTATATACCAAAGGACGAGAGATTAAAGGCTCAAGGTCCAATACAATATACAATGTGCCTCCATAAAATGGCTTCATTAAAGACTTGCGCTACAATCCCAAAGCACTTCAAAAATTCAGGCTTATTTATCCAGCTGATCTCTGCTTGATGTGCTGGCTCGCTTGATGAGTTGGTGATGCTCCTGCATCATACTCCTCGGCTTGAAAACTTTCATGGGCTCTTGTCCATGAGCTCCTGCATGGTTTGTCCATGCTTTTGAATCTCTTCTTTGCTTTCCCAGCTGGAATCTTCCATTGGATGGTTTTTCCATTTGACCAGATACTTGAAGTATTGCTTCCGTCTGGTCTTTTTGCTCACTCTCTTGTCAAGTATATGCTCCATCCATGGATTTTCTGCAATCGGCATCTGCTTCTACCACTAGACCTCTGGTTGTTTATCACTTCCAGCTCCTACTTCCTCAGCCTTATATGGATATAAGTCTGAGACATTGAATGTCGGAGATATTCCGATCTCATCCGGCAACTCAATTTCATAAGCGTTTTCTCCTAATTTCTTCAGGACTTTGCATGGCCCAATTTTCTTCATTTTCAGCTTGTTGTATGTTCCTCTTGGGAACCTTTCCTTCCTCAGATGTTCCAGAACTAGATCACCAACTTCGAACTGAAGTTGTCTCCGATGCTGATCTGCTCTGCGCTTATATTCCTGGTTTGATTCCAGCAATCGCTGCTTCACCCTGCTGTGAAGTTCTTCCATCACCTCTGCAAATTCTTCAACGCTTGCACTTTTAGTTATTATCTGCCCTGAATCCCTCAGTTTAGAAACTCCTCTTGGCTTCCTGCCATATACAATCTCAAATGGACTTTTGCTTGTGCTCCTGTTTACTGAGTCGTTGTACGCAAACTCTACCTATGGAAACACATTGTCCCAACTACTGTGGTGCTCTGTCACCAAGCTTCTTAATAAATCTCCCAGACTTCTATTTAAAATCTCTATTTTCCCATCCGTCTGAGGATGATAGGCAAAACTAAACATCAATTTAGTCCCCATCTTCTTCTAGAGTGGCCTCTAGAAATGTCCAATGAATTTCGTATCCCTGTCCGATACTATGCTTTTGGGTAACCCATGAAGTCTAATGATCTCCTTGAAGAAAAAAATTGCGATATGAGTCGCATCGCTGGTCTTCTGGCATGGGATAAAATGTGCCATTTTGGAAAACTTATCAACCACCACAAAGATCGAATCATGTCCTCTTTGCGTCTTAGGCAATCCTAATACAAAATCCATGCTGATTTCATCCCACGACCTTTCGGGTATGGGTAATGATTGATAGAATCCCGCATTCTGTTTCCTGCCCTTTAAATGTTGGCAAATTCTACATCTGTCAACAAACTTCTTAACTTCTGACCACATTCCTAGCCAAAAGTATTCTTCGCTCAGCTTGGAAAATGTCTTGTCGTGGCCAAAATGTCCTGCCAATCCACCACTGTGCTTCTCTTTCAACAGATTCTCCCTCATGGAGCAATTCAGAATACACAGCTGATTTCCTCTGAACAACAGTCCATTTTGGATCATGTAATCTATCCATGGGCTTCTGTCTCTGAGAACTGGATTCTCAGTTTCTTCATATGCCCCTGCAAAATCTGCATCACCTACATACATGTCCTTAAGATTTTCAAAACCCAATGTTTTGACTCGGAACTCCTGCAGCAACAAACACTTCCTGCTCAAAGCATCAACCACTTTTTTAGCAGTACCTAAAATGTGTTTAATTACAAATGTAAAATTCTACATATACTCTACCCATTTAGCATGTTTTTGATTCAACTTCTCCTTTTGAGTCACAAACTGTAATGCATGATTATCACTATACAAAACAAATTCTTTCGAAATCAAATAATGCCTCCACTTCTTCAGTGCCTATATGATAGCATAAAATTATTTATCATACGTGGAGTACTTTACTTTTGCCTCATTCAGCTTCTTGCTGAAATATGCAATTGGTCTATCCTCCTGGCTCAAGACCACTCCTGTGGCAAAGCCACTTGCGTCGCATTTCACCTGGAACACTTTTGTAAAATTCGGCAACACCAAAACCGACTGTTCTGTGATCTTTCGCTTCAACAGGTTGAAACTCTTCTCTGCCTCTTCAGTCCAATGAAAAGATTTATGTCTTTTCTTGTCAGTATCCATCATTGCTGTGCTGATCCCACTGAAATTTCTGATGAATTTCTGGTAGAAACTAGCCAGTCCATGAAAACTTCTCACCTCGAAAATATTTCTCGGTGATGGCCAATTTTTAATTACTTCCACTTTACTTGGATCCATCTTCAATTCATTTGCCGATATGACAAACCCCAAGTAAATGAGTTTTGTCTTCATAAATGAAGATTTCCTCATGTTGATCAACAACTTCTCCTGCTGTAGCTTCTTCATAACTGTAGCTAAATGCTTCAGATGCTCTTCTTTTGTTTTGCTGAAAATTAATATGTCATCCAGATAAACAATGACAAACTTACCAATGAATTCCTTCAATACTTCATTCATTAACCTCATGAAGGTACTTGGTGCATTCGTCAAGCCAAACGACATGACTAGCCATTCATATAACCCTTCATTGGTTTTGAAGGCTGTCTTCCACTCATCGCCTTCCCTCATGCGAATCTGATGGTATCCGCTTTTCAAATCAACCTTTGAAATTTGGCTCCACTTAAACAATCCATCAAGTCATCCATCTGTGGCAATGGAAACTTGTACCTGATGGTTATCTTGTTAATGGCTCTGGAATCAACACACATTCTCCAACCCCCATCTTTCTTTGGACTCAGTACCGTTGGAACAACACACAGACTTAAACTTTCCCTGATCAGTCCTTTATCCAATAGTTCCTGTACCTACCTTTTAACTTCTTCATTCTCCTGCGGCGTCAACCTGTACGCAACTTTGTTCAGAAAACTAGCTCCTAGTATGAGGTCTATATGATGACTCACAGTCCTTACTGGTAGCAACGAATGAGGTAATTCATCTTCCACTATGTCAGCGAACTCTTCCAGCAGTTCCTGGATTTCTTCCGGCAAATCATCCACTCTTGTGCTGGTCAAAACAACTCTCAGTTTCCTTACCACAAAGAATTGTGGATCTTCCTTCTTCTTTACTTCCACTAGAAGTTCCTTCCCACTCATGAGAAGTACAGTATTCCTCGGTTCTAGTTTTAGTTCTTTTTCTTTAATTGGAAGTAGCATATGTGTTCTCTCATTCTTCTCCAAAGTATACGTATTCATTTTCCCATCATGAATTACGTTCCTGTCATATTTCCATGGTCTGCCCAGCAATAAATGACATACATCCATAGGAATAACATCACAGAGTATTTTGTCATTGTATCCTCCTATCTTGATGTCAACTAAGCATTGTTTAGTGACATTTACCTGATGTCCCTTCTGTAGCCATGAAACTTTGTATGGACTCGGGTGATCAGTCATCTCCAACTCCAGTTTCTCCACCATCTCGGTCGAAACGAGATTGTTTGTGCTACCACTATTAGCGATAACCTTGCACTTCCCGTCTTTGGTCTTGCATGTAGTTCTAAAAAGTTGGTTTCTCTGAGCCGTGTCCTCCACCTCCTTCTTGGGTGTTAAGAGAACCTTACGCATCATCAACAACCTCCCGTCTTCTGCGTCTTCTACCTCAGCATTCCCCCTCTGTGCCTCGGTGATGTGAGCTTCTCCTCCATCCTTCTTCCTATCTAGACAGTCAACTGCCTTGTGTCCATTCTTTCCACACGTGAAGCATGTGATAACTCCACCTCTGCCTCTTCCTCTACCTCTGGTATGAGGAATTGTGTTATTATCAGCATATCCTCCGCTCTGTTCTGTTTGTTGCCTTCATTTTTTAGTTTGCTGACCTCGCTGCAAACTTCCACCTCTTTCCGTTCTAGTCTAAGGCTTTTTCCAGTCATCCTTGGATTTCTAGAACCTGTCTTGAGCAACTGACTTACCTTTTGGCTAGCTCTTACCTCGGCCTCGTTGTGCTGGCTTACGACTTAGCTTTTCTTCAGCTTTCAATGCCATCTGATACACATCCTCCATCGTTCTGATGGTTGTCATACTCATCTCATCCTGGATATCGTATCTCAAGCCATTCATATACCTGGAAACTTTTTCATCGTCGCTCTCCCGATGACCTGCTCTGATATTGAGCTTGTAAAATTCCTCAATATACTCCTTTACTATCATCAACTTCTATCTCAGGTTTTGCATTCTCCTGAACAATGTGATTTGATAATCCCTTGGGATGAACTTTTTCTTCATCTTTGCAATCATTCGATCCCAGCTTTTAATTTTTTGCTTGCCTTTGGAACGCCTATCTGCTTGAAGCTCATCCCACCATAATGCTACGTGTCCCTTCAATTTTGTGACAGCATGCCTAACCTTTTTATCTTCTTCGATATCCTCATAATCGAAGTAGGTGTCAAGAGTTCTAATCCAATCTAGAAGCTCTTCTACATCTAGACTCCCTTCATAAGCTGGAATGTCCATCTTCATTTTTGAACTCATCCAGGCGATAGCTTTAATTAATCGCTCATTGGCTGCATCTTCGGCTGCAACTTCTCCTTGTTGTTCAACTTCAACTTCGCCTTCGGAGTCACTCAGATCTCCAGCACTGGCTGTGCGTCTCTGCGCTGCTTCCATATCTTCTAATCTTTCTTGGAGATCACATATCTGCCTCTCCATTTCTAGATTCTGTACTTGTCTTCCTCTGCCTCTCTGGTTTCCCCTATCCTCTTGATCGAGTGATTGTATTTCTCTTCTTGGCGGCATGGTGAATTCTTCTCTTCTTCTCTGCTACAGAAAGCAAAGAGATTTTCTTGCTTTGATACCACTCTGGCGCAAACGCACCACCCAGGGCATGCCCACTGTCACCAGGACCTTCTCTTTCCTCGACCTGAAGAGCTGAACCGCTCTTCAAATCCCTTATCAGGACTTTTCTACACCCACATGATGCTCCCCTGATGATCTCCCTTTGTCCTATTGGGAAATCAGACCTCACGCGATCGCGAGTCCTGACAACACAGGATCGGGTCTCACCAATCCCCAAATCCCGATGACTACTCGCCCACGGCTTCCTTACTTCTTATTAGGAATTCTCCCGTTGGGAAATCGGCACTCGCGTTGTCGTGATTTCCTGCTCTCATGAATCCCTGACTCCCGATCTCCGATGGTACCTCCGTGCACCTTAGCTCCCTCCAGCTAACTCCTTTCGCAGGTGACCGACTGGTCCACAAGACCACAGTCCTTTCTCCTATCGGAAGTTTGGACTTTGCGAAACTAAAATGTATGGGACTTATGTCCTCAGGATCTTTGATCCTCTGATCTCTGATGCCACCTTTCTTCCACTCGCTCTATGGTCCCACACGCTAACCGGTGGTTGCCGAGATATCGCCTCTCGCGACCTTGCAAACTTTGAGGCAAATCTTTGTGGTTCCAACTCGTGAACCTCCGAGTTCACGATATGTCGATGCCACCTATCGTCATCTCCCTACAAGGGTATGCCTTTCGACACCTGTCGTCGTCTCCCTACAAGGGTATGCCTTCCGACACCTGTCCTCCACTACGTCCTTAACTCTGTCGGGAAATCGCGTATCGGGATATCGCGATTCCCACTGTCATGTGCATGGGACTTTCAATTCCCCGATCCCCAACTCTGCAGGATCTCTTGCCACGTGTCCCTGCTGAGATCAACGACTCTGATCCTCTCGGGAAATCGTGAATCGCGATTCCTTCCTGCGAGAGTTCTATGCCTCTGGAAACTCCAATTCTATGATGAGTCAAGTCCCGATGAGCCCCTGGCTCCTTCCCTGCATGCTAAGGCTTAAACCATGTGCATCTCCTTGAGGTCTAACGGCTGACAGGATTTCGCAGTTTTCTTCGGCAAATCCTTACTGTCGATTCCCCCTCCTTGAAGATTTCTTGAGAATGGCTAAATGTTCTTCCTCAGAACTTGCTCTCCAATGCCTGCGCTTGCAACTCCTACTCAAACCTTCCTCGACCCAAACCTCCTGGGCTCTCTTTCAATGATATCACAAAGGTGCTATACCTCTTGAGATTTTCCCACTCTTCTTCCTTCAGAGGAACTTGCGCTCAACATTCAACAACTTCCCTAGTGTTGGACCCTTCTGACTCTGTGCACTCCTGCGACAGCTGTCTTTGTTTTCCTTTACTCAGATTCACAACTGAGACTTCTTCTTCAGCCTGCACACCTCTTTACATGGCTTCAACAACTCACTTCTGGGTGAATGAGAACTAAAGTTAAACTACTGAGCCTTCATCAACACACTCCTTGTGGATGAATTCAACTGCACACCTTGCAGGAATCTCCTGGCTTAGGTACAGAAACACTTGAACCTCACTCTCTCTCCCTTTCAGACTTCAGTTTGAAACATGAAATCATATGCACAGCATACACAAAGCAAATGCATAACAAGAAAACAAACATTCATGAGCACATCAACAATATACACAGAGAAACAACACCAACCATGAGTTTGAATCAAAGCTTTCTTCTATTAATTCAAATGCCTATACATGGGTGTTCTTCATACAATGTTCTCTTCTTGTTCTGCTCTTCTCCTGAATGCTTGATTAATGCTACAATGATACAATGAGGGTGTCTATATCCATTTTCCCTCTCAGACTCTAAACTATCAAATCTAGACTTAAACATCCTATCTACCAGCATTAAATCTATTAAATGCCTCCTATCTACCAAAGGACGAGAGCTTAAAGGCTCAAGGTCCAATACAATATACAATGCGCCTCCATAAAATGGCTTCATTAAAGACTTGCGCTACAATCCCAAAGCACTTCAAAAAATTGGGCTTGCTTATCCAGTTGATATCTGCTTGATGTGCTGGCTCGCTTGATGAGTTGGCGATGCTCCTGCATCAGATAGTAAAAGAAGACCGAGGCGCACATGCAGAGTGTGCAGAAGATCAGAAAGCTCAAAAAGATGCGGGTAGAGATTCACTGATGCAGGTGAGTAGAGAAGCATAGTAGAAGCGTGACGAGTCTGGTAAACCAATGAAAACTATTGAATCACTGTAATAAATTCACAGAAAGCAAAGTTTTTTATCTCAAGGTGGTAGGGAGGTGATAGGAAGGACTGTTGTCCTCAGAGGTTCAAGTGGGTTCTTGAACACAGGGAGTTGTATATTCCATCTGGTTGCAGCCAGAGAAACCAGGGTGGTAGGGTGGTGTTAGGGAGAACATTGGTTCTATGTTATATAGGTTGGTGCCTATGTGACTAGAAGTTGGTGCTTCCATCCAGTTGGTGCTGGAACATTGAGGGAATTGGTGCTTCCTTCTATTGGGTGCTAGAGAAACCAGAGAGTTGTTGCTCTCAGCAAGTTGCAGCTTTCAAAACAGAGGTTGTAGCCTCAAGAGGAGTTGAAGCTCCCAAGAATGATAATGTAAAGAATATAAAGTTTACTTATCATATAAAGAAGAAGAGGGTTTTACCCTTTATGGGTTTCCTTAGGAAAGATCTGTCTCTGTGTATTTAATGTGTGTGCTTGATGTTGAATGATTTAATTCTTACTTCCCTGCATTATTGTGATTTTCATGAGGTGAATTGTAAAGAGCCTAAATTAAGAAAAAATGTTTAAGCACAGTAACAACTGATTCACCCCGCCCCTCTCAGTTGTCCAACAGCCCTTTGCAGCTTGTTCACAGTGATTTGTGTGGTCCACTTTCTTCTCCTTCTTTTTCTAGGTGCAAGTATTTCTTAACTTTCATTGATGACTTTTCGAGACGTACTTGGGTTTACTTCTTAAAACTTAAGAGCGAAGTTTTTGACAAGTTTTTGGCCTACAAGGCCCTTGTAGAAAATCAATATGGTCATCAAATTCAAAAGTTAAGAAAAAATAATGGAGGTGAATATGTGAACAATAATTTTACAAGTTACTGCACAACACAGGGCATCCAAATGGAACACACCGCTCCATATACACCACAACAAAATAGTGTTACTGAGAGAAAGAACCACAGATTAAAAGAAATGGCTAATTGTATGATCCAATCTAAGGGATTAAGTCTAAAGTATTGGGCAAAAGAAATCAACTGTACAAATTACATAGTAAATCACACTCTCACAAAGGATATTAAAAATATAACATCGGAAGAAGCTTGGACTAAAATTAAACCAGATGTAATTCACTTCTGTTTATTTGGTAGTATAGCATGGGCTCACATTCCTGATGAGAAAAGGAAAGCATTGTAGCCTAAAAGTGAGAAGTGTATATTTGTTGGTTATTTTGAAGATGTCAAAGGTTATA